>BGPR01014504.1:0-39067 GCA_013235015.1 Araneus ventricosus
AGATGCTTTGCTTTTTTTTTTACTTTGTCCTTGTTCGTTAATCCCAAACTGACTTTGTCAGACTTTCGGGATAAAGCATCGATTTTTGTGGAGGAAAAAAGATTTGCATTAACAAGAATTTTAAATATAAAGGATTTGATTTTTTAGTAGCGAAAAAACAACAAAAGTTTTGATTCTTGAGACGAGCAGGGAAAAAAATAATTTAAATTTTTAGTCTGCGTGTAATTTAAAAAGAAAATTCTAATTAATTTTTAGATGCTTCGATAAAAATATTGAAGCACGTTTAAAGATTGCTTTGAAAAAAATGTATAACGTGATTGTTTCAATACTTTACGATGGATTTTTATTAAATAAATAGTGAATAATGACTTCCATAAGGAAGAAAATTCTTTGACATGAGTAAATTTCATACCCCGCTGCATTTTAGTTATAAAAATTAGAAAGTATTATAGTTGGAATCACTAACTAGTCACAGTCTCAGAAAACAGATGAAGCAATGAAAGTAGGAAATAAAGTAAGCTATAAGTTAGAGAATATGTGATCATAGATATTATATTCAAGATTTTTCAACGGAATATCAGAATGACTTGTGAAATTTCTGAAAATCGAGATACAGATATTTAAATAATGCGTACTACTTGATTTGATAAGCTATACTGTTTGGACAGTACTCTCCAGAGGAAATGAAGAACCGCTTTCAAGTGTGGAAACACAAATAGTAAAACATGAGACACAGGAAACAGATGAAGAAAAATTATACCAATGAGTGTAACATCTCTCAAATGCCAGTTGGAATTCCAATGGTATATGGCAGTAGCGAATCCAGGATTTTGGTTGGGGGGGGACTGAGATCATAAAAATTTTGTATCGTCATGACGTCTCCAAAATTTACTGGAGTGAACAAAGTTGATTTCTTAATCTATTCTCTATTATCATAAATTCATATATCAGGTGCTTAAGCAAACTGAAAAAAATCTAAGTGAAATTTTAAAGACCTGACGATGATAATATAGATATAGAAAATAGTTTAACAAAACGCCAAGCTTTTTTATTATTATTTTTTTTAATTTTGTAAGAAAAGGAGATTAAGAATAAACAGGTGTAGTGATTTTAAAAATATTGAAACTTCTGGTTGAGCTTTGGGGGAGGCTGAAGCCCCATAACACCATCACCCCTGGATTCGCCACTGGTAAATGACAAGTGAGTGTGGAAATAGTAAAACGTGAATATAAGACACAAAGCATGCAGATTAATGCTCAGAAAATGCATGCACAAAAAAATGAGAATTAAAATATCTGGAACTTGATTTCACTGAACAGTGATTTTGCATGGTGCATGTTACTTAAAGGACTCAGAAAGTTGCACCTTACAACAACAAAGATGGGATAGAATTCATCAACATTTAATAAGATTATAAATATGAAATTTTTGTTGACTGACTAGGACTAGTGGCACGGTGGTACGAAAATGGACACCCAAGCATAATTATCTTGTATAGGATGACACTATGTAGTGTCAAGTTCAGTTGCAATGAGCCTCTGCCCAGTTTCTCAAAGTATTTGATGAATATTAGGTGCATCTACCTCAAAAAATGCATATCTGTACTTGATAAAATGTTCGGTGGCCAACTTTATCATCCGAAGAATTGTCCGTATTTAAAGTAGCCCCTTCAATCATTAACTGATCTCTTCAATTCCAATTATTTTGCACGTGCATATCAATGTTTACGATCAAGTTGCTGTTGGATATCACTGGTGATGTTCACGTATGAATCCCACTTTTTACGAAGAACACTGGTTGAAGTATGGGTTCATTACGGCAATCGTGTGCCCCTTTTTTGAAAAAGTGGTCGCTGGATTGAGCTGAGAGAATGAGTGCCAAAATGGCACGTGACAAGCTCCAATTATCATTTATTGATGTTCTCTTTAGATCGGCAAATGAATGATCACAATTCATATCTATAAAGAAGGAAAAAAGATCAGCTCTTCGTATGATAGATACCTTAACGAATACGTGCCTGTGAAGGAAATGATCTCTAGAAATTTTCTTCCAACCATATGCGTTAACTAATTTTTTTTTTTATTCTTCATTCATTTCTGTGGTTAAGGAAGAAAACCTTGACCGAGCTTCGCAGAAATTTTACTACTCCTTTTGAACTGGTTGTATATATGTAGGAACTAAGTGAGAAACCTAAATTGGAAGTAGTCATGATATTAGAATCCGACTACCATTTTTTTGTTTGCATTTCAGATTCACTACTGAAAAATATTTGTAAGTGCATATTATTTGCTGCTCTCAAAACTGAGCAGAGCAGACAGCTTATAATGTAATAAATAATTCTAAGAAAATGCAGAATTATATTTTTTTGCATTGCTTTCCAAATAGAGCTATAACTCAAAATGTTGTTTTGGTGTTGGTTTCTTATAGCTTAACTACGCCCAATTTGTATCACATATTTCATAGAAACTATTCAACACGTTTAATTCACTTTTTCTGATATAAATTTAAATTATTATTATAAAATTTAACTGAAATTTTAAAAATAATATTTGTATTTTTCACTGTCTAAATTAATCATTTTATCCAAACTGATTAACACTGAATAAATACTATTTTCTACTGCTTTAGGACTTAATGCAGTCTTACAATAAAGTAAAAATCAGCACAATAAATACCACAAATTGTCATTTAACAAGCAACACCACCTATATCAATTTTTTTAAATTTCAAAGTGGAAGAAAACACTCAATTTTTCGCAACCAATAACAAATATTTCTGAATGTTTTTAACATCTGATACTATAAACATAAAACCACTGTGCCTATCAGATGTGAAAAAGAATTCAGAAATATCCGTTATTAGTTGCAAAAAAACTGAGTATTTTCTTCCTCTTTGAAGTTTCAAAAAATTGATACAGGTGGTGTTGCTTGTTTAGCGACGAAATACAATTTATCATTTTATGACAGTTTCCAATCTTAAAGCAAGATTATCGCTTTCAAATTATGGCTATAATTTGATTGAATGAAAATAATACTTCGTGTGAAGGCTGTAAAACTTTAAAATCCTAAGCTAAATTTACGTCATCCTTGATTATTTGTCCTTTCATTACAATATCATGGTCCTCGATTACGCTCCACTATATTGGAGAACAGCTGCAAGTATTGTTTCATTATTGACGGAATCAGTCGTGAGAAAGGTTTAAGGAAAACAGGGTTCTCTATTCCTCAGTCTTTCAATTAAATTTGCCACCTTCGGTGACCAGCTTTGTCCCTTAAACAATTGTTCGTATTCAAAACAGCCTCAACAATGATTAGCTGGCCCCTTCAAATAAGGGCAACTAGAGGTCCAGAAGGAAACGTGAAATTGGAACTCTGGTGTAAAATTAGCTCACATGAAAGAATAATACAGCATTTGTTTACATTCTAGTGAACACGAATAAATTTAACTACCATATCTGCATATTTTGTGAGTAAAATAAACAGTGTTTGTGACACTCTTAGTGGCATTTTTATATATATTTCAGGAAAGTTTTTATCACGTGATAAATTTCGGACTCCAACTTTTGAATACTCGATTGAATGATTCAAACCATTCTAACTGATAATTTATCTGATTTGATTTGTATAAAGCAGAATATCTGTTAGCGACTACGAATTTTCCTATTGACTGTCTAATTTCGTGACTTTCAGCAGGGTTCCGTGAGAATATTCTGAGCATTGTCGTTCTTATCGCAAATGGCGTAACGACCAGGGGAAAGGGGGTACAGAGGCCACAGGCGCCAGTTTAGTGAGTGTCATGAAGACAAAACATTAGTACGTTTACGCCAATTTTTAATGTCAAATATGATGGGGGAGAGAAAAATAATACCATGTGACACGACGCCATTTACCCTTATTGAGCCACTAATGACGACAGGGGATGAAATAATCATATTATGCCCCAGGCGCCAGATATCCTCGCTACGCCATTGCTTATCGCTTTAGCGAGCGGACACCTTCAAGTTCGGGAGGACCCTTCTTGAAATAAGAGACATTTTTAAATTTAAATTTGCTTGCTGTTTGCTTTGATCGTATGTTTTTGTTGTTAATAAAACTAGACAGGCACGATGTTCTATCTCTATGCAAACATAAAATGTTTCAGAAAACGGTTGCAAATATTTTTGATAACTAATTATTTTAATTGGCGAGGACTTCAAGATTTCATTTTCGATGTACTAACTTCTGTATGAGTGTATTCCTTGAAGTGAATCAGGTTATAGATTGACTTTTAAGTTCTATTCCTTGATAGCTCTCGAAAAAGCTACCACAAAATGCTCCGCAATTTAGAAATAAACAGTAGTCAAACTAGTAAACTGAAGTATTATTTTTGTATTTATGTCGCCAGTATAGTTGCGCAGTTGGCTTCATATGAAAGTTTTTTGACAGTACTTTTCTCCTTAACGGTTTTCTCGAACAGTTCACGTTAAGAAGGAAAATGAAGTTTCCGTCCGTACATTCAATACAAAAACTTGGCATGGCATGGCAGTTCACTCAATGCAGAGAAAGAATTTATTATTATTATTATTATTGTTATTACTATTATTATTATTATTAAGAATGGTGTGAGGATCGTTAGATTGTCGTTAGATCCTCAACACCTCAGAGTGGTGTTCAGGATCTAACGACACCAAAATCACCCATCAAAAGGTCACTCAAAGGCATCAAGAAATGGTGCAAAGAAAGACTCGTATGGGTTTTTTTTATTATATTTATCTAAAAAAATCAATCTGTTCCCTTGTTTGTCATTGAACTTAATACTACAATATCTAATGAAGAAAAAACATAAAGGAGAAAAATTATAAAAACAGCTTCGGTAAAAACGCTTTATATCACCAGTTGAAAAGAGCGTTTTCGAAAAACTTCCCTTTCATTATGAAAGTGACGAATAAGAGCAATCCGAGAACGTAAAATTTTTGTTGTCGAGGGAAAAACTTTTAATGATGCAGTCCTAGAACGAAAACTTTCATTCGTCTCGAAAGCGAATCATTCATTAAATCAACATTTATATCTATTACGCTCTCCTATAACTGTTGTCTACAAAAGAGCCGAAACTGCAATACTGGCCAATGAAAATGCCCTAGATTTTGTTATATTTTTCTTACATAAGTCTGATGCAATCACTTACAGGATGACGCAATAGCAGAAATGATTATGCCATCATGCGTTCCTCCAGTATTATTTGTCCGATCTAAATTTATTAAGTTCATATTAGCAAAAAATCTAAGTGGTGCACTTCTTTCATTACTACTGTACATGAAGCAAATTACAAGAATACTCGTTTCAAAAATACAAGAAAAATGCTATCCTTATAAATGCCGACTTGGATTGTTCTCAATTTCCAATTCAAATGCCAGATAATTTACCAAAAAACTAGGAATTTGTCTTGGGAAAATATTTGTTTATTTTCATTAAAAAGATCTCAGGATGAAAGTTCAAAAAGAACTATTTGTTTTGTTTTTTAAATTTAATTAATTGTGGCATTAAATAAAACATCCAAAGTTTCAATGCGTGGATATCTTGGGAGAGTACACCTCAAATAATTTAGAGTAATGAGAAAATAATATTAAGTCGACTTATTTGTTACTAAGCTCGAAACAGAATTTTATCTTTTTGTATTTCGCTTTTAAAACTTTCACTGTTTGCATTCCTTTTTTAGAGGCTGAATGTGTTTATAATACTTAATTTGATTTCAATTTTTTATATTTCTATTCATCTGAAGCTTCCATTTTAATTGAAATCGAATCTTTAAGACGTGGTTTTTCAAGAATCATTTGAAAATTTTTGAATTTCTTCGCATAAAATTAACATAAGTATTATAGTAATTAAATTTTTATAACTTTACCATGGTAAGTAAAATTATATTGATCAACACAATTTTTAGTCTCTGTCTAAATAATCATTCATTGATATTTCTTTGTTTTAATTAACTTAATTCTTGTTTTGATGGAAATTTAATTACTTTTGTGTAAGTACTGAAAACTCATACCGGAAAATTATTGGTTAGACTTCAGAGAGTCTCCATGTCTATCTCTATACATTGTCCAAGAATTCCTATTTCGTTGATTTTCTTGAAAGTGAGGATATCAGGGGTCATCCCAATCTCAATCAAAAATGTAGTTCAAAACCCGATTCCACTGGAGAATCCGTCGGAATGAAAGCTGCTGGTGTGTCCGTCCAGCTGGTGTGACGCAGAAGTTTCGAAAAGGGATTGCCAGCTCAGGTGTCATCCTCGTCATCCGACTACGGTTCAGAATTACGTGGTTCATCCCAAAATAGCCCTTTTGTTGCTTAAAAACGAGACATAAATATAACTAAATTAAACCCAATTGAAAACCCGAATGTATGGAATACTTTTGAATGAGAAATGGCATCTTTTGCTTCTGCCGAACGATAATTTCAGAATTGAAAAGAATTGGACACTTAGTGTGAGATTTCTTGCTTCTGTCAATAGTAAGGTCAATTATTGCGGGACTACAAGACTCCCCTATTAAGCATTCAGTACAGTAACATTGTTTATTCAGACCATTAGATCGAACCCGGCCCTCATTTGCACATTAAAAACAGTATATTTTGTGTTAACTATGATTATTGTTATTCACTCGCCTATACATAATAAAACGCTCTCATGCTTTTATTAGTTTCGACTATGTATCATGAATATATACAAACCACAGCGATGCTTAGCTTATGGACTTGAATTCAAAAGCACAAATACTATCATAATTTCGATCATAAAACTGAAATTTACGAACAACATAAAATATTCAAAGATAAAATGTTGGTTATTGAATGCCTATAACGTTAATAAACAACAAAATCCTCATTTATCTCAAAATCCGTGTCAAAAAAACACCAACAAGAATAGAAAAAAGAGAGAACTATGCAGGTGTACCGCAAAACTTTCGCTAAGCTATTCCACAGGCGTGTTGAATACCAATTAATCTATATACTTACCAGCGGAGAAGGGAGGAAGACTTGTGCTTTAGTGCAATGATAATAATAAAATAATAAAAGCTTGGGAGTACGTTCTGTGCTCAGGTGCATTGTGGCCCTCACCAATAAATCGATCGCGTTCAAGCAAGCGCGAATCCTAACAAAATTCCTATCTCATTTTGGAATCCGATATTTACTTTGGGAGATAAGATTCTACAAATCAATGCGAAACTCGTTCAGTTTTTGTTTCGGGACCATTCCTTTTTGGTTAGAGCGATGTCATCGAGAACAGGATAAGACCATGATCTCCCGCAAGAGAAAGTATCGAAAATACGAATCCCCAGCTGGGGCGTTATCTGAGCCATCGTAAATAGAAGGTTGAGAATTAATGGTAGCATGCCTGTCATAGGAGACGTCCATTATTTTTTCGCCACATCCAGTTTTGTTTGCATGGCGAACCGCAGAGATAAAGGGGGAATCCGGCAACAAAAGATTAGTTGTTGCGGACACTTTTTCTCCCTTTTTAAGGTAATGGCTGATAAGAAAGAGCGCATTCGAGTTAGTTTGAATCGAAGTTTAAGTACGTTTCGTTCATTTACCACGATACTTTATTGGATGTGAATTATAATCGCTTTCATTGTCGTAACACAAGAGTTCGAACTCTTTTAATCCGAAAATCCTATGAAGAGTTCGAAATCATTTATTAAAGAGATGCGAACGTCTTCAAAATAGGGCTTATTCGGCTGTCTCATCAATCCTTTATCGAAACAGTACAAATATAGAATGGTAGTTAAAATAATTAACTAAGATTCTTCGAAAGGTTTTGCTAGAATTTTATATCCGTGTGATATATAGACGTAACGTTAAACTTTTTTTTCCTTTTCTTTTTAAGGTAATTGCTGATAAGAAATAGTGCATTCGAGTTAGTTTCATTCGAAGTTTAAGTTTATTTTGCCCATTTACCACAATCCCTTACTTGATATGAAATATAATAGTTTACACTGTCGTAACACAAGAATTCCTATTATTCGAACTCTTTTAATCCGAAAATCCTGTAAGGAGCTGGAAATTATTTGTTAAAGAGATGTGAACATCTTCAAAATAAGGTTTATTCGACTTTCTCGTCAATCGTTTATCCAACCAGTGTAAATATAGATTAATAGTTAAAAGAATGAGACTGAAATTCTTTGAAAAGTATTGCTAGAATTCTGGATCTGGGTAATATGTGGAAGGAACATTTAACTGTAAATGCGTAATGATTGAAATTTCAATTCAAATATGATGTTATTTTAAATTTGAAATTCATCACACATTAGAAAAACTATTCCATAGTCACAAAATCAATCCATTAATTGAAGAATTAAATAATAAATTTCCTCATTCACTTACATTCAGTGAAGTATTTCGCTGTGCAGAAGAAAAAAATGTCTTTTTAATTCCACGCAATTCAACATTGATTTTCAATGAGTCCTCTAGTGAAAGCGCAAAGTTTTCGGTGATCTTAGTAATATAAGCCTGTAGTGTGATTTTAGATATGAAATTAGAATAAAAATACCATGTTTTATAATTGTAGAATTGATTGCTTACTTCGTAATTACAGGAGCATTCCAATAAGATGCAATTTTTAAAAAAATATTCACTGCAGAATATACTGCTGATGCAGAATTGCAGAATTTTACATTTCCTGCATCATATATTTTTAAAATTAAGCAACAGAGCCCTTATAAATAAAGAGAAACATGCATTAAAATATAATTTTGTAAAATAAACCCATAAGTTTTATTTAAAGCTTTCTGGATATTTCATATTTTGTTCTACATAACAACGTTTGAAAACCTTTTATACAGGTTTTCATACATTTTGTCTAATTTAAAGTCACTACTCTAGATAAGAAACAATTTTTTCTTCGCCATATTGGTCTCAAAATTTTTAAAAAAATCGGGACTATTCTCCCCTCGATTTTCTCATGTATTTCGACATTAGAATGACATTTACAACGTGTTGTCAAAAATAATTCTGCATCGGAGTTATACAGCCAAACTTTCTCGATTGGCATAATTTAAAAACGTCAAAACAATTATCTATTCAGATACACCAGTTTCATATCCGATCTATTTTTTCCATTGCACCTTTAAAAATTTAGTTTTAATTACAGCCACGATAGCATGCACAATGCGCATACATAAACGCATTTCATATTTTCAATTGTTGGAGCCGCAGCGCGCGTGGAAATAAATGAAGTAATATAAATTGTAGACATTTTTATTCTTCGTGAATGGCAACAATCTACATAGAAAGTATACTAGCATACTAAAATAATCCTTGTTAAAATGGCAATGCTTTATTTTCTTATCATAGTGAAGAAAACTGAATGTTGATAAAATTTTCCCCTAGACATATTTTGACTCAAATTTCACAATTACCTACAGTTTTGGGGCAGAGACCACATGCTAAATTTTGGACATGTAGTTTGATGCATTTTTTATTAATCGTGATCACGCACAAAGAGGCAGTTGCTATATATTCAGTTATTTAATACTTTTTATGTAAGATCCGAAATGGTAGCTTTAAATTCTCTCAATTCCCACCATGAATGGTGCGATCTATAAAAGGAAAAAAAAGTTATGCAATGCTAGTTCAGCAACAATTTTGCTGTTGCATTTTCCAGAATTCGAATGCTGTAAAAATAATTCCACCCATTAAATCTTATTCCATATAATTTTTAAATATTTCTTCTCCCTATTTTCCCTCTTAGGCATTTTTAAAAAAATAAAAACGAATCGTCCCCGACTTTCCCATTTCCACTCACATCCATCACAAACTGATCAGGAAGGATCTACGCTCTAGAAACAGGGATGTGACGTGGTAGTATTCTTCTTAGTTCGGCAGCGCATTTAGGTCGTTGCGTCATTGAATTATCATTTTCAAATACACGCGATAAATAAGTCAGTTTTCCCCTTTACTGAATTGGTCAAAATTCCATACATATCAAAAATTTTGATTTAAAGACCACATGTGAAAAGTCATCTCTCTTGCTGCATGTAAATTATCGTATTATTTTAGCTATCATTTTCCCACTGACATAGACAGACGCGTGGAGGTAATTCGAAAACTGAATTTTTTTTTCAGACTTCAGGAGTCTATAACGTTAAAAATCACCACACTCTCGAAATCAAATTTCTTGGTGATCTCTTTCTGTCTGCATATTTCTTATATAAAACAATGAAAAGCCGTCAACGTCTAAGCATGAAAAAAAATTATCTTTTAAGGTGAAGTTTCGCAATTTTCCCCTATGAACTTATACGATTGTCTATGATCCATTCACAAGTCTCCGTTACTCTCATTACCTTGATAAAAATAGAAGTACCATTATGTTTCGTTTCACTGACACGTTTTCATTACTGAATAAACGGGAAAACCTTCTCATTTTTTACATTAGTATCTTAAATATAGTAGCTTTCCATAATACCCATTTTCAGGGTAAAAGCTAGATAAAGCTTAAACCCTTCTCTAAACCTTTTCTAAAAATAAAAATACCATTATGATTCTTTTTAATTGACACATTTTCATTATTGAATAAATGGGAAAGCCTTATACCGTCTTTTTATACGTTATTTACTTAAATATAGCTTTCTACAATTCTCGCTTCCAAGGTAAAGACTAGATAAAGCTTAAGCCCTTCTCTTCTTTCTTGTTCGAAATTACTGTAAACTTCTTATGAATAAAAGATAACGCTCTTGTCACCCATTAAGTGACCTATTTGTGGAAGATCCTCTTCGAAAACAAATTTCCATCTTCCACTTTACTCAAACCTTCCTCAATCTCCCCAAATTGTTGCGACAGAGTATGTCAGCTCTCCCAAAACATCGTAAACGTCATACCATGGCAGAAAATCAGTATTCCCTATATTCCCAAAAACCGAGAAAACAATTTCTCCGGCATAAAAACCACCCTATTTTCCCCTGCCGCTGAAAGCCCCAGTAAATTGAAAACGACAGCCCCCGTGTCGAGGGGGCCCGAGGTGTGTGTGCCTGACAGCACCTCGATTTAAAGCGCGCCTTTGTTCGGGCCCGACCATTATGCAAATGATTCATGACAGAAAGATTGCAGCCCCGGAATGAATGCACTTTTGACGCCCCGCGTTAATTGGATCCGAATGCGGACAGCATTCTTTAGCATATTCACAAATTAATTTCTTTCCCCGAGATTTGCCCGTGCCGGGGCTTTTATATCTATCTGCCATCATCATCTGGTTCGGCCCGTGCAATTATTGCGCATCGCTCATCAACCTGTTAGGTGCTGTGGCGCCCTAAAGAATCGTACCTTTGTTCCCGGAAATGACAGTCGAAGCAATATGAATCATTGAATATTCGATGGATTAATTTATGCCGGGTCCTCGCCGCTCGTGATTTCGGTTTGCTTGATTATTGATATTTGCCCTCAATTTGCGTCTTGGTTAATGATATGTCATCGCCTTAATTCCCGTTGTTCGAACAAATTTCATCCGAGCTCAAGATCAGGAAATCAGCACGAGTATGTCTTACGAGTTATCGGTAAATTCTTTTTAGTGGGAAATTGTTACAAAGTGATCCGACTCGCAGCTTTCTTCTGTTTTATCTCAGCGTAGTTCGTTAGATTGAGGATCAGAACGACAAGGTATTCGTTCTAAAGATGTTCACAAGGAATAGCTTTTGCTAAGAGAACCATACGTAATTATGTATACATTTCATTAGTACCAAAGAGGGCAACTTTTCAAGTTTTTTTGTCTGTTAAAAGATTTTAATGTGAGAACTATAAATGCCTCTGTATATGTCTAAATGGCAATCGATATTTGACCAAATACACCATCTGATGTGATATTAAATCCCGGCGTTAGTCATACAAATAACGAACTCTTCACTGGTACACAATCATTTGAATGGCAAATACAACAAAGCCGTTAACACCACAATGTCCGAAGTCCAGGCAATCATGTACACCTGTTGACTGATAGTAAATATGCGAATGCAGCGAAAAGGGGCCCCAGGCAGCTGATGCCAAAGCACAAGCTGGACCTTGAGAGAAAACTTGGATTTAAAAAAAATTAAAAGAGATACGAACCTGTAGTCCGAAATATCTTAGCATGATAATGTTTTAAGTTTGATTCGTCTGTCTTTATATTACTTTTAAAAATTTACTCTTAATTATATAGCAACGATAGAATACAAAAATGTATTTAATATCATTGCAACGCGCGTGTTTCAATACAGTAACTAAAAGCAATGAAAAGTATTGCTGTAAAATATGCTTAAAATTCTAACGGAATAAAATTTGTATCATTAAGCTATTTTTTTGCATTTTAAAGTTGTGCAAAAATGGTTTTTTTATAATATGCTCCTAAGGTATTGAGGAGAAACCTTAAAATCTCGATTACGTTTTGATTAAAAATCTAATTAAAATTTTTGAAAACCGCTTCCTTAGTGAGCACCCATTGCCCCAGAAGTAACTACCTGCTAAAATTTGGCAGGTAGGTCCACTGGAGCACTGTGGAGTGTTTTGAGCGATTTTTACATCAAATATGTCGCAATTTACAGATAGTATTCCAGCCTATAAACATTATCATATAGAACAAAAACTTTGAGTAATCTCTTATCTACGGCGCAGGACTTTTATACTCCAGTAGCACAAAGATATTGTACAATATTGTACGATATTTAGAAATATTCACAATATTGCATAATATTGTACAATATCATATAATATTCTACAATATCGTATAATATTGTACAATATCGTATAATATTGTACAATATCGTACAATATTGTACAATATAGAACAATATTGTACAATATAGAACAATATTGTGGGACATGTTGTGCTACCTGGGTGCCGCTGGGAACGGCACTAATCATGTGCCGTTCTCTCCATCTGAAGCGAAGCGGTGGCCTAGTGGTAAGGGGTTGGAGGTTCGAAACTCGAATCCACTGAGATCCGCCGAGTATGCGGGCCCGCTGCGCGCTCAACCCTATGTAGTGGGCCAAACATCCACCATCAACGAGGTGCCGAATCCTTAGAGAGTGGAGTGCACACTCAAGTGTCGTTCTCGTTAGCTCACCACAGCTCAAAACTGTGAGTTCCGTCCCTAAATAGCCCCCGTGTCCCTGCGAAAGGGAACGTTCATATAATTACACTAAACTCCAATTGAAGCATTAATTTTTTATTAATTTTTTTACCAAGTACTTAAATACATCTTTGTTTGGATTTTAAAAATAGTCTTCATTTTGTTAAATAGAGCCAATTATTTATTGCTTATTTATTATTATCAAATAATGATTTTGGTTTTTTATTTGACCTCTATTTTTAAAGCTATCAGTGATACAGTTCTAGAGTATGACCTCCTTACCCTTCTGTCGACATTTTATTTGACAAATTTTTCGACAACAAAGACTTTGATCAAAAACGTAGCAGCGAAATCTATACGGTTATCATTGCGACAATTTAAATGGTCCGGAATGTGATCATAATGTATTTAAAATTATTACTTAAATCTGAAAAAAATTAGTTTTAAATACTAATATTCGATATTCTGCGTAATAAGACTCTATATTTGAAACGAAAGTTTTTTTTTTATTTAGACAGTACTCTTTCGCTGGTCCTACATATCAATACATATTTAGACCGTTCATGTAGTTCTTCGTGGCTTTCTATGTGCTGTCCATTTGTCATCAGTGATTAAAGGATATAAAACTCAAATCCGATTCCAACTTCTGATCGTGTTCGCATTAGAGTCAAAATCTCTTGCGAGTCATGTCAACAACCCTTAAATCTTCAGATGAATACAGGTATGTGTTAGTAACGAATTTTCCAGTTTCGCAAATAAAGCCGCTCACAATATTTTCAGATATTACACATTGTTTTGGAGAGCACGAGCATATTTATTGAAGTTTTAATTAAAATTGCGTGAAGTCGTCATTATTATATCAGTCCCCTTTTCATATCTTGTTATTACATTTAGATAGAAATATACCGCTTTCCATTATTATTTTTGGATTATTAGTCCTGAATAGGTTCCCATAGCACTACTGGTGTTCAAGAAAATAAGCTATCAGAGTGGTCAACTCAGCTGGAGATTGATAGTAGTTGTCGTTGTAACTTCCGTTAGTCATTAGTTAAGTTGGCCACTTTGAGGACGTTATTTCTCTGAGTATCCAGGAAAATATAATACATTTATTTCTTGACATTATCAAGAAAATAAAGCGTGTTTTACTAAGCAACTTAAGAGCAATGGAAAATTTCACATAGTATAAAATTTGTAACCAGAACAGAGTTTATGGCAATATCACACTGCAATTTTGCACTTAATTTTCGGGATTGCTGACAAAGATTCAAGTGCCCTGCGATATCGGATTTATTAGCAATTCATTCTGCTTTTTAAACAATAGCTTATCAGAAAAAAATTGCGATTGTAAGTATTCACACTATTTTATAAGATATTTATTTGAACACGTAAGGGTCTACTTCTGAACCAAAATGAGATCATTCTCGAAACCTTTCAGAAAGTCTATTATTTTCGTTCACTTTTAAAAAATAAGTCTTTATCTAAAATTGTCGATAAATCAGTCCCGAAACGATTTTGTCGAATACTAGAAAAATATCTCATTATTTTAATTTAAATGAATTTAAGTCATGACGATTAAAGCTATTTAATTAGCAATTTAAATAATTATTATTTAATTTGGTTCAATTTTGGTTCTCTAAACTTAAATTTTATATTCTTTGAAATGATTTTACGGATAGAATTTTGAATTTTCTGAGCGCTTCTAATGATGAGAAATAAATGATTGCATTTTTTTGTTTCTTAAATATTTGAATGCAATTATTAAGCCTCTTACTGACTATTGTAAAATCAAATGTCATATCTTTTGAAAATCTGTTTCTGCTAGTATTTCCGTTAGGTTCTTGCTGTTATAGTCAGTTGAATTAAATTATTAAAAATCTTTGCTTATTAAATTATAAAAATCATTTCTTAAAAATGTCTATCAAATAATGAAATATTTGCATGTGAAATGAATTGATACTTATTAGGAAATGGTATGATAAAATAATTGGGGGGAAAGCAGCAAACCTTTTTTGAGGGGGATGAGGGTAAGGATTCTGATTTTAAAAATCAAGTTCGTTTTTTAATAAAGTATATAAAAATATATAAATTTTTCCTGGTTCTAGCAAAAAGTGCAACTTCTTTTGAAAAAGAAAGAAAACCCTAAAATAATAGAACTATACCTATAAAATCAGATGGCAATATAGCTCTTATATACACAGTGTTATCCATGTTTAAAAGGAAAAGATTTGATCAAACCAATGCAGGACAATAAAACTCTTTATCTAACAGAAAGGTTCACACAGATTTGGAGATTTTAAATGAAAGTCTCCGTGTGACAACTATCCATGTCACTTCATAATTCAAACCAAAATTCTTTTAGAAAGATTTGGATTATGTGCTTTGAACGACAAGGCAAATATGCTGCCCAATTTCCACTTCATCCTAAATTTTCTGATACTTGTATGTCTGAGATTGAATGAAACTCAAAGCAAAGCAAATCTAGAGATGTTAAAGTCGATGAATGTTTGGCCGAATATGGTAGCCTTCCAGAACCGATACAGAGACCAATATATAATCTGTTCAGTTGGTCATTTTAGTTAGTTTAATTTAGTTACATTAAAGTCCCGTTTTGAAGCAACACGAAGGCTATTTTGGGCCGAACTCTTAAATTTGAACCGCTGTCAGATGACGAGGACGACACCTGACCCTCTCCAAGCTTCCTCACCACACCAGCGGTAGGACGTTATCCACTTGCTCAGAAACAGTTCTTGCACAATTTCAGGTTATTCCATTCTCCTGGAAAGTGCATTGTCGCGAATTCCATCTGCTCGTAGTTGTGGTTCGGGAAAATGCCCTAATATGTTCTGATATATTATGTTAACATAACGCCACTCCACAACCTCTACAATTACCAAAAAAGTAGACCAACTGCTTCTTTATACACATACTTAAATAATTCACCTTGTGGTTTAGATTTATATAAGGATCTCGTGTAAAATTACGCCTAATATAATAGTAATAGATTCCTCCCGAGAACCAACCTGCACTCTAAAATCAAAAGGTTGAGTCTGCTCTCCTGGCTATTGAATGAATGAAAAATAACGTTGTGCTTTGAAAAAGGGGAATTAAAAAGTATAATTCAAAGACGCAACGACCAAATAGGTCACTTAATGGGTGACAAGAGCGTTATCTTTTATTCATAAGAAGTTTACAATAATTTCGAACAAGAAAGAAGAGAAGGGTTTAAGCGTTATTTGGTTTTTACCCTGGAAGCGAGAATTGTAGAAAGCTATATTTAAGTAAATAACGTAAAAAAAAGATATAAGGCCTTCCCATTTATTCAATAGTGAAAATGTGTCGATTAAAAAAATCATAATGGTACTTTTATTTTTATCAAGGATTTAGAGAAGGGTTTAAGCTTTATCTAGCTTTTACCCTGAAAATGGGTATAACGGAAAGCTACTATATTTAAGTAACTAATGTGAAAAATGAGAAGGTTTTCCCGTTTATTCAGTAATGAAAGCGTGTCAATTAAACAAAACTTAAAGGTACTTCTATTTTTATCAAGGTAAGAAGAGTAACGGAGACTTGTGAATGGATCACAGATAATCATATAAGTTCATAGGGAAAGATTGCGAAATTTTACCGTTAAAGATAATTTTTTTCATACTTAGACGTTGAGGGCTTTTCAATGTTTTATATAAAAAACATGCAGACAGAAAGAGATCACCAAGAAATTTGATTTCGAGAGTGTGGTGATTTTCAGTTCAGTTTTGGAATTATCTCCACGCGTCTGTCTATGTCAGTGGGAATATGATAGCTAAAATAATACGATAATTTACGTGCAGCAAGAGAGATGACTTTTCACATGTAGTTTTTAAATCAAAATTTTTGATATGTATGGAATTTTGACCAATTCAGTAAAAGGGAAAACTGACTCAATTATCGCGTGTATTTGAAAATGATAATTCAATGACGCAACGGGGGCAACTGCCCCCTCACTTTTCAAAGTTCAAAATTAACGATCCATCGAAAAATGGATCCCAAGCTGAAGCTTTGCTGAATAATATCGAAAGTTTCCAATTCATTTTTTGTCTACTTCTGATCCAAAGAGTTTTGGAAACTACAGATACGCTTTCAAAAGCTTTGCAATCAAAATCGCTAATTTTTTTAATAGTTAAAGAACTGGTTAATGCAACAAAAGAATGTTTGCATGAATTCCGAAGTGAAGATTTTTTTGAAAAGTTGTGATATATGTTAACGATATTTGTGAAGCAAAATCGTTAACTTCTCCAAAACTTCCACGCTCTAGAAAGTTCTCTTCGGAAGTTCCTTCAGCATGTCACAAAGTGTTAAATCGTTCTATTAAACGTAAATTGCTTTTCCAGTTATAGATGCTGTTTTAAACACAAACCAAAGGTTCAAAGAAAATGAGCTGGATATTTTTCAATCTCTAAAAGATGTAACATGTTCCAATTCATCAAAGATCATAAAAATTGCATCAGTTCAAAAAGTCTCTGAAACATATGATCTTGATATGGAAAAAAATAAAGGGGGAGATACAAATTTTTCAGAAAATGTACAAAAAATACATCGACTCTTTGCTAGAAATATCCACGGAGATAACAGAACTGAGGAAAAGATGCAATTTTCTTGTTGAAAAGGAACTCTGTGATATACATATTTCCATACTTGACAAAACTAATCCGAATTCTCCTTGTGATACCTGTCTCAACTGCATCATGTGCGAGAAGTTTTTCATGCTTAAGATCTTTAAAATCATACCTTAGAAATAGTATGTGTCTCGAGAGGCTTTCTGCACTTGCTGTTTTGAAGATCGAAAATACTGTAGATATTGACTTTACAAAGGTAATAGAACAATTTGCGAAAAACAAAAATCGCAGGCCGTCTTTCTTCTAATTTATAATACGGATGTATATTGTATAACATAATATCAAATAAATAAATTTATAACTGACCTGCTTTCTCTGTGTTTGGAGTACGCCGTTTTGTGACTACTGTGATCTATTGATTTAAAGAAGAAGAATGACTTAATAGGTAAAGCGTTTTATATTTTCTGAGGGACTCTACGGTGGCCATCCGTTCCGATTTTTGAGGTCGTGTCGCGAATTTTTTAGAGAAGGTCATTTAATCAATAATGACGTTAAAATCCAATAATATAGTCCATTTTACAAAAAAAAAAAAATCAGCGCCCCCCCCACACACTCGCATCTCTTTTGACCCCCCACTTTTTTGGTGCACCAGCCGCCTATGCTAAGAAGAATACTACCACGTCACATCCCTGTTTCTAGAGCGTAGATCCTTCCTGATCAGTTTATGATGGATGTGAGTGGAAATGGGAAAGTCGGGGCCGATTCGTTTTTATTTTTTTAAAAATGCCTAAGAGGGAAAATAGGGAGAAGAAATATTTAAAAATTATATGAAATAAGATTTAATGGGTGGAATTATTTTTACAGCATTCGAATTCTGGAAAATGCAAGGCAAAACTGTTGCTGAACGAGCATTGCATAACATTTTTTCCATTCATAGATCGCACCATTCATGGTGGGAAATGAGAGAATTTAAAGCTATCAGTTCGGATCTTACATACAAAGTATTAAATACTGAATATATAGCAACTGCCTCTTTCTGCGTGATCACTTGATTATGGGTGTGCGTGATTACGATAAATAAAAAATGTATGAAACTACATGGCCGAAATTTAGTATGAGGCCTCTGTCCCAAAACTGTAGGGAATTGTGAAGTTTGAGTCAAAATCTGTCCAGAGGAAAATTTTATCAACTTTCAGTTTTCAAATCTAAAAAGAAAATAAAGCATTGCCATTTTAACAAGGATTATTTTAGTATGATAGTATACTTTGTATGCAGAATGTTGCCATTCACGAAGAATAAAAATATCTACAGTTTATATTACTTCGTTTATTTCCACGCGCTGCGACTCCAACAATTGGAAATATGAAATGCGTTTATGTATGAGCATTGTACATGCTATCGTGGCTATAATTAAAACGGAATTTTTAAAAAAGCAATGGAAAAAATAGATAGGATATGAAACTGGCGTATCTGAATAGATAATTGTTTTTAAATTATTGATTTAAATTGTTGATTTAATTTATTAATTGTTGTAATTTAATGTTTAATTAATTAATTGTTTAATTTATTGTTGATTTAAATTATGCCGATCGAGAACATTTTTCTACATAACTCCGATTCGGAATTATTTAATTTATTTTAAAATTTCGAATTTCTCTGAAAGCATTTATTCAAAACTTAAACGAACATCATAAATAGTTGCATACTTCGACCTTCTAGTGACAAACAATTCAAAATAAGCACAACTTTTCGGTCAACCTTGAAAAGTGCTTCCAGAAACAGGTATACAAAAATCAAGCGATTATACGATTGTGATCATTGGAAAAATGGTTAATGAATGCCTTCCTTTCAAAACACAGATCGAAAATTTTATTTCTGGCTTTAAAGTCCGAGATGAAGCATAGCTTTAGAGTATATACTAATAAGGTCAATCTCATCGTTTGCGGATGATGCAGCGACTATTTTATTTATAAACGTGATTTATTGATCTTGTTTAAAAGAATCCTCAATTTTGACTGGCATTTTCTTTTTCTTCTAAATGGTAATGAACTGCTTTCTTGCTTAGAATAGAATTTACCAACAACTTAGAAAGATTTGCGCCAAGTAATGGTATCTATTCTAATAAGAATAAAAATCCAAGATTGTCTTTTTAGCATAAAACATAGTAGGGAAATATTAATATCACCTAGTTCGAACTGGACTGTGACATTTCATAGTTGATAGTCAAATTAATCTGTACAATTATACTCCATTTAAAAACTGAAGCCTTTCAGATTAATTTCATTACATTCATTTCCTCAAGTTCTTTTCAGTATGAAAATTTCTTAATAGAAGTAAATTCATTTAAAGTGATCTACCACTGCATTTCTCATGAAACCCTAAACAGGCTGTTATTGATTTAAATTAATTTTTTGTGGGTCTTTCTCGAGGGAAAAGTATATTCGAAAACTCCTTCAATTAATGTGCTTTCTGAAAGTATAACCTCTCTGTCTTGCTTCGACATCCTTACAGATGAAAAGAAGCAGCATATCCGCTCATCATTTGTCTGGCAAATTTGAAGGCCCTGACTAACAAGAAGCAGATAATCGCTCGAGTTCTCAATAAACCTAGAAAATTACTATTTACAAAATTAAAGGGCACCCAAAAACTTAGTTCCCGATAAAATTTTCTTGGGTACCCATGAATTAATTAATCAAAACCATCAAACCCAATATGCAGCGCAAAAGGGTGCTATTAAATGTTCAATTAAAGTCACCTCTGACAGGAGATTGATAAGGCTATCATCTTTCACCACGGTAGGGTGTCTGTCATACACGCCCTGCTAATTAGCCCCCTGAGAGTAGCCGATAATTGGGAACATATCGCTCCTTACCATAGCAATTGTACTTCCATTTATAACTTTTATCTCAGGGCGATAATTACTGCAACCGCCGGATTTTTTTTAAAATCAACCACTCTCAAGGTTCCTGAAGGATATACATTAGAAGAACCCAAACTTGATAGATCTTTTTCGGCTGAGCTAGAATGTGACGTGAAGTATAATGATGTTAAATATATTTTTTTAATGAAAGGAAACTTATATTTAAAGGCCACCATTTAAATATAATAACCTCTGCTTGTGGTGAACTATATAGAATAATAAATTTAATTGAAAACTGATTTTAAAATACACTTTTATTAGTATACTTAACAACAGAATTTTATTCTACTTTAATTATTTTCTACTTTTTAATCTTGAAACCTATTGTTTCTCAAACTCACAACGCCATTGATATGGAAATAAAATCAATTTATTTAATGATTAACTGACAATTAAATTTTCAAAATATTAAAATAGTGTATTGTCATCTTGGATATACAAGTGTGCAAAACTTCAAACCTCTAACACACCAGGAGGTGAGGGAAAAATGATTACAATCTTTACAAACATAAAACAAGTCAAGTTAAATAAAAATGTTCAAAAAAGGAAGGTCATTTACTATATTTACATATGTTCATTAGTTGTCTGAACCGCAATGATATCTTCCATTCTAACGACTAACTGTGTACTATTGATTCTCGCACCCTCATAGGCAAAGCCATAGGCAAAACAGGTGAGCTTAAGAACCCAGATAAAATAAACTTGAAAGAGTTAATTATTGAAACGAAAAAAAAGAGGATATGAATTTACTTCCGTTTATTGGAATTGGGTTCCCTCGAAATTTAATCGTGTCCAACTAAAAGTAATGGACTGAAACTTTTTAAAAATAAGATAGCTAAAACTCATTTAAAGTTCTTCATTTGTGAGCAAAATCTTACGCATTTAAAAAATGGAAAAAGTTGAAAATGGGAATTTCTCTGAAGTAGTTCAGTCAAGTTCATAGCATTAGATTTTGAATGCTGCATGCGTATCGGCTCAAAATCTTGACACACAACTGCGATGTTTTGTGTATCCGGGTGGGTAGTGTAGGGCATCCACATGCATGGCAAACGCTAAATAAACTAAAAAGAGAGAAGTTGCATTCATTCAGTACAAAAATAAGATACCACCCTTGAAAATATACAAATGCATATCAGTAAAGTAAAATGTGTTATGACATTAGTAGAAATAGTATGATTCTCTATTTCTTCCCCCGCTTTTTCTGCTTGCTCCTGTCTTGATAGACCTCGGTTTCCTTCTTTAACAGTGACCGAGTGCCTATTAGGCAAAATAATTCAGAAACACCGGTTTCTGGATTAAACATTTAATTTACAAAATAATTACAAATATAGATGTAGGAAATTACCCGTAAAGTACAATTTAATCACTGCAGAATTGTACGAGCTAGATTAATTAATCTGTTTGGCGATAGATGGAACTACAGTTCTGCTACAAGCAGCGCCATCTTTTTCCCTAACAAAAGTCGACTGCTGCACATCGAGAGCGAGCAGAGCAGCACCGAAGACAGTCGTCATGTTCTCTCTCTATCTCCTCTGTTGACAGGCCATTAGTGGCGTTTAAGCCGCCCGATCGTAAGTAATAATGACCCGACTAATTTTCCTCAAGGCTCTATAATTTTAAATCTCCAATCGTTAATCTCTAATCTTTAACCCGTAACATCTATCCCTAGTTAATCTAGCTCACCACTTTAAATATGACTTCATGTAAATTCTCATTAACTTTCTGTACATATATCTCTTTCCCCCTTGTAAATTCTCCCTAGTGTTTTAATAAATGTTTTTGTATTTAAACTTGAAGTCTCCTCGTTTATTCTATATAGTATTTTGCTTTAAATTTTAACGTGCTAGAACCCTTAAAATCCCCTAATATAAATCCGATCTATCTACCCCTTATAGGTAACCCCTTCTGTGGGCATTTTGTTCATTGAACGGAGTCCTACATAGATACGTATTTACAGCAATTTTGAGATAACAAGTGGTTGAAGATAGCCTGGATGGCCAAAAATATTATATTTGTGTCATGAAGACAAAAACAAAGAAAGAGTCGCCTTGTTGCGTCCTTCTGTCGCCTGTCCTCCCCTCGTTCTGGACTCTCTGGCCACCGTGGAGGACCTTGACCTTCCCATGGTGTTACATTTGGCCGGATTTCGCTCTTTTTGTGAATTGCCTCAGAGCGGATCCTTACAATATTATTGCTTTAAATTCCAAAATTCATAAGAATATGATGCGATAAAGTTTGATATTGAAATTTGGGACTCACGTTGTTATAAATGACAGAAAGCTATCTGCTTTGCAAGTCATTGATGAATTCAAAATTCTGAACTACACAGAATTCTTCATAATGTTGAAAAGTTTCACCTACACACAATTTAGTCTTTATACACATCTAACAATATTTCTGATATGCCAATTCATTTTTAATCGAGTGAATAATTGTAACGACCTCTGGTAGCAGGGCACTCTAAGCTTTCCACCATAATCAGATTCCAAAATTTCTTTAAGCATAGCAGGATTTTCTTCATCTTCTAGTTTTTTCTTGGTTAATCGTCAAAATCTTCTGTTTTCTACCATTCTCCGAAGTAATCGAATATTCTTTTGGTCCATGCATTTAATTTCTTATAGCATAATTTATATTTTATTCTACTTCTTTTCTTGAAAACCTTGATGGATCCATGGCAATTAAAAGAATCATAACATTCGCCTATGTTTGTATTATGTGTCGCAATATTCTGCCAGGCGCATAGAAGTTCTTACTTTTAACAGGTACAAAAGAACTGAAAATCGTTCTACTTACGAAATAAGCGATTTTTAAGATCAGTTCTCAGGGTAGCATAATACCGCATTTTGCCGTTGTTGTACAATATTTTACATTCTGTTTTCACTTAAGAAGGTTTCGTAGAATAAGTTTTCATCAGAAATCTATAATATAAAGCAGAAAATGCATGTATCTGTCTATCGGTCACAAGAATTCCTCCTAAACCTTCAACGGTAGCGACATGAAATTTACACACGACATTCTGGAGTGCATTTTTAGGTCAACTGTGCAATTTTCAACTTTAAATTAATAACTCAATTCTCAAGATATTTTGCGAAATAAGCTAATTTTTGGCGTTTTCTGTCAATAACGTCTGAGATATTTATCGCACGAAAACTATTTTTACACCATCTTAAAGAGCAAGAAATTATCTTTTTAATGACACTAATATTTTTGCGGTATAATGTTTTCTATAATTTTAATTAACATATAAAAATTCATTCCAAACGAAATTTGAAACAATGTTTTCTAATGTTATAAAGATAAATTCAAACCAATTTTATTATTTCATCAAATCTTCATCCACGTGCTTTTGCCACTGTTAAAGTTATGATAAGAAAATATTGATTTCTTTGGGCATTTAAATTATTTTAATTGAGTGTTTAGTTAATTTTCGATCAGACACACAAACACTAAAAAGAAGAGAATTTATTTCAGATAATGGCAACAAAAACCAAGAAATGAAAGAGCTTCCTTTGTCGCCGTAGCAATCAATGATGGGAAAGGAAAAAAGAGTACCGAGTCTAGATTCGAGCCAGGTGGTTGAAATTCTGGAGAGGAAAGATAAGAGAAGTTTTGCTGCTGGCCGAGGAGATCAGACAATACGGCAGTGGACGAACGAAAATCAAAGAGAGACGCTGTTGTGAAAAAATTTAATTAAGTTAAAGTGCTATAAGTGCTGAGTGAAAGTATTTTTATCCCGAGTAACTCCTGATATAGCAGCTAGTTGCTCATATAACAAAAATAGCACTTAGATTATTTTAGTGTAGTTTTAGCTAGAATAAATATTTAATTACACAGCATAATTAGGTACATCACATCATCTGTAACAGAGGGGATAAAATCTGTTCAACGGCATGCTCAATGAAAATTGGAGTAGAAGCTCAGAAATTCTGTGAAATTTTTCATAAAACATTATTTTTAGAAAATTTATTTTACATAAACATTTTCATTGCTTTAGAATTTTTTATCAACATTCTCCAAGCAAAAATTAATACATTTAATTACTAGAGTTGTATTGTAACTTCAAATCTGAAAATTTTTGGATGTAAAATTCAATGAAATATATTGTGCCAGCTTTACAAGAGAATTAAACTAATGATCCATGAGTTCTGAAGGAAACTTTTTGAATTATTAGGAAAAATTAGAAGATCTTATATTGAAATGGTTATCTGTTTTTCTTTTTAATTCTCAAAAGCCATTCATTTCTTAATTTGGATAACTTTTGAATTTGTTTATAATTGTTGAAAATAAGGAAATTTATGCAGTTGTTAGAGTAATTTGAAAGTTATCGTAATGCATATACTCTTTAAAAACATACTTTTATTAATCTACTAAAATGTAGAAATGTTTTTATGCTAATTATTTTCTACTTTTAAGTTATTAATTCATAATTCATTATAAATATTATAAAATCTTGAAATCTGCTGCTTATCAAATTCAATACCGAGTGGCATCACTCGTACGGAATCAAAATTCAATTAAATTAATCCATTTACTGACAATTCAGTTCTGAAATAAGAAAATATTTTGTCATCGATAGTGCACAAATAGCACAAAATTTCAAAAATCTAGAACATCGATTCTATCATGAAAGAAGTAAAACTAAACATTGCAGAAAAATCAGCCACATAAATGTTATCTTTATTTGGCTGATTTTACAATTTAAAATATTAAAACCGGTAAAATAATAAAATGACATGTTTTTTTATGAAAGATTAAAAAAAACACTTGAAACATTTCAAAAACCATTTTCATACTTTACAAAAAGAAGCCATCCACTTGCAATAAAATTATCCCTAGAGGACCATTTCCTTGGTCTCTACATCTGGATAGTTTAAAATCTCCGCTTACAGTACAGACTGCTCTCGAAAGAGTACGTCCTATTTTTCTAATGCATTCCATATATTCTTGCACAAAAACTTTCATGCTACTATACTAAATGTATCTTCTTCCGCAAACATTATTTGTTATACATGATTTTTTCTGCTTCCGAAACATATGGTGTTTTTCTTTTTAAAAAAATCCTTCTCTTATGGGCGACGTCATAGCGAAAGCTCTGGTGCCTAAAATATTCCCTAAATACAATGAGAAACACGAGCATAAATCCAGAAACGGGAAAGACGCAGCGTAAATATGAGTACGTTTTGCATTTCTATTCGTGAGTGCAGGGTTAGGGTTTCAGGCTGCCTACATTGAAATAGCCGGGCATTAGTTTGCTTTTCAAAATCCCAACATGGCTCTCTTGGATAGAATAGAATACAGATTCTGTATTATTCCCGAATATGTTATTCGGAAAACTTTTTACAGGTGGAATTTTAAACAGTCGAGTAATTCAATAACCCAGCAATGTTACCAAATTCTACCATACATATGAAATGCTATCGTAATGGTTTGAGTTTCATGTAAGAGTAGTTCAGCTAACCAAGATAATGAAATTACGGGTTTCTTTAAATAGAATGAATCTTATTTCATTTAAACAAATGCATACCTTTAAAATTTCGTATGCACATGTTTTCGAAAATTTCTCTTGATTTTTTATATATCTTGATTAATCAATACAATGGGCCATTTTCCGTCAATTATTGATGGTTTTCTCGCCTCTTAAAAAATTAACAGAAAAGAACTGAAACCTTGATTTTTGTTATATTTTGATTAATCAATAAAATGGGCTATTTTTTGTTAATTATTGATGATTTTCCCACCTCTTAAAATTTAACAGAAAAGAAAAGTATACGCTTTAAATTATGTAATCATAATTACAAACAAATACAAAAATTTGTGTATGATTTTTTGGCAAGTTAATATTATCTAAATTACTATTAATATATAATATTAATAGCTATAAATCTAAATTTAAATGTTAATGAATAGAAATTTTTCTATTCTTAAATGGCACTCTTAAACGTTGTGTCAAATTAGAGAAGTGAAAAATTTTTAAAAATGGGGTGTCGCCTCAGGTGACATCCTTGAGATACAGGGTGTCCAACAAAGGATTCCCTCATTTTAAAATTAAATAACTCGGCAACGGAGATCGATAGAAGAACGAAACCAGTGATATGCTTAGTATGAAAGCCGTAAAAATCTGATACAAAAGTTTCAAAATTAGTTATAAATGTTGCCGACAGGTGGCGCTGCAGGTTGTAATAGCTATTCAGAATCCGATAAGAAATCTATAAACTGTCCTTGGCAAGCACGAAAAATGCCTAATTTGAATCGATTGTGATGTGATTGCAACGATTACTTGCAAATGACAGTTTATAGCTTTCTTCTCGAAATCTGAACTGTGATTACAACGTACAGCGCCACCTGTCGGCAACATTTATAACTAATTTTGAAACTTTTGTATCAGATTTTTACGGCTTTCAGACTAAGCATATCACTGGTTTCGTTCTTCTATCGATCTCCGTTACCGAGTTATTTAATTTTAAAATGAGGGAGTCCTTTGTTGGACACCCTGTATGTTGATTCAAGAAAGCGATATGCATCCCAAATACCTCCCCGTGTAGATCCAAAATAGGAGATCAATTAAAAAAATCAATTGATCATGTTCTCATATTGAGGTGCAAATGATTAGTGAAATTAACCCCTTCACTAACAGGGTCTCCTGGGAAAAATGACCACCACACCCCAAGATTTTTTTCGGGATTATATGACATCAATTGGAGTAGATTTTACGTCTGTCACGTATATGTGACGTCGGGCTCTGATAGGAAATGGCTGTGTCACATATATGTGACGATTGGTAGCGAACGAATTAATTTCCCATCCCAAATCTACGTTAGTAATTAGAATTGAGGAAGGCCTTTGTACAGTAAAACTTCGATTAACCCTTTCTAAGGTCGCGTAAAGTATACTTCCCACCAAATTCATAAATTTTTAAATGCGATTTTTAAGGTTGGCGTAAATCCTCGCCAAATTTTTCCATGAAACAAAAACTTAAATGTTCAAATTTCTTATCTCAAACAATCAGGAAGTGTCTTGATTTGGTAATTAATAAAAAATAATGTCATTCAATAAGCTAAATGAATTTCTTTCCTTAAATTAATCTCAATCCCAAAGTTATTTTATTATACCACTACTAGAAAAAATGGCCCTTTAAAGGGTTAACCGTCTACTCGTTTAACTGTCCGTTTCTGTTATCCGCCAAGGTCTAAAAAATATCAGCAAACAAGCAGACATCGTTAAAATTGTTGAGTGACTTGTTGAGTTAAAATTGACCGTTTGTGGGTGACGGAGGAATTGACATTAATATGCCGCGCCAAACCCATCACTCACCAGTCGCTATTGTATTATAGTATTGCAATACATTTCTGTTCATTACTACGCTTTTATTAACACTTTGGGGGTGAGAAACGTAAAGATACATTTTTCTCGAATTACCCAACATCAAATTTTTAATTCAAGAATTTGATTTGTGTATTAATTTAGATAAGTTGGACATGTTAATAGATGTCTTCAGAATACGCTCACTTTTTCTTTTATGGTATATACATTGTCTAGAGCAAGCACAGTTACGGTTTGTCTTTTTCTTTGAGCTTGCATCTAATTCGTATCCCGCACACAATGCGTTCAAGTTTATATTGCTCGTTTTGTAAAATTAAATACAATAGGCATGTATTATTCACATTTAAAGGATTTTATTTTCACTCAGCGGTGAGTGAAGTGAGTGAAGTGAATAATTTCACTCAGCGGTCTCACTCTGTTAAACCCCACGTGCAACCTTGGCCTTCTCTTACGACCAGGAAAGCGGATACGCTCCTCACCAGACTACGAGTGGGTCACACTCGATACACCCATCGCCATCTACTGTTCGGAGAACAGACACCAATGTGCTCTCAATGCAACTGTAGTATGTCGATTAAACACATACTCTCTGAATGTCCGAATTTTAACTCCCAACATTTAAAATTTTTTAAAACGAATTCTGTTGATTTATCTCTTTTACTCGGCAAGACTCCACATGTGAACCTTTTTGCTTTTTCGAGGTCAATTGGTTTTTAATCACATATTTAAGCAGTGCTCCTTGTTGTATTTTCTTCCCATTAATTTTTTATACATTAATTTCATACTTTTATCTTGACGGATCTCCACATAGTTTAGCGCAGCATGGTCAAATTTATGGCTCTTGCGCCACAAAACCAAACTCAAACTCAGCGGTGAAATCACGTAACTGTACACATGCATTAAGAGATTTCTGCTATCCGTCTATTCGGTTATCCGTCGTCCGGACGGTGACAGTTAATAGAAGTTTAACTGTATTTGTATGTGGTGACGAGCATGATACTCGAATCGGCAAGCCACCCTTAGACATCTTCACCGCATCTGTCTACGCACTTCTCAACCTTCACAAATTCAAGAAGCTCTAGCCTCATTCACAACGCGCGTCCCTATGGAATCGAAACTCGAATTTGTTATCTTTCCATTGGTTGAAGCTTTAACGCAATAATTATTCGAACTGCAGGCTTACCGTTAAATCGCCATAACTGTTTTCGCATATAATTAACAAAATGTGTAAATGAATAGTATACTCCAAACAAAGACGTCTTTTATCTTTCTTAACCATAAACTGAAATAAATAACAGCAATCGTAATAAAGATCGCGGTTAGTTTACAACTTAACTGGTTTTATTAATATTATTTATGGTATGTCTTGTGGTATTCCTTAATTATGGTAGTGCTTCAAGTATTCCTTAATTATGGTAGTGCTTCAAGTATTCCTTAATTAAAAAGAATTGTAAATTGATTACCCAGTTTTTGAAAATGTGCTTTTCTGTTGTCTTGTATGATAATTATCTGATGAAAAAAATTGTTAATTGCCTTATTTGGATTATAATTATTAATGCATTGAAACCTGTGTTTAACGATGCTGTGTATAATGACAAATCTTCCTATAATGGCCTTTGATCCAGGAGGAATTCGTATTTACTGAGTGTATTTTCAACCTGAGAACAACGATAATCACTTTTTAGACTCACCTGTCTATAACGATAATTTTACCTCTTTAGAAAGTTGATACAGTGCAATCCCGATTTCTTTTGCTTGACCTATGGTCAAGAATGTAAGGAGAATCGGAGGAGAGGGCTAGAAACCGGAGCCTGTTGTAACACAGGCATCCAGTGGAGGCTAGGGATGTGCACAGATGTTTGTGACCTCTGACTTCTGATGGGCACTAACCTATTTATTCGCATTTATCACTTCGGAGTGACCACTAGTTCCTTGAAATTCGCTTTTGATGTGTTAGCATCTTGAATCTAGGATGGAACGGTGTAGAACATTGGCATCTGAAGAAACGCTACAAATAATTTCGGTAATCGGTCAAGAACTAAAGCAAACTGATTCTACTAAAAAAATTAGGATTTTTCAGTCGACGATCGCTACTTCTTTGAGAAAAAATTAAAGATATTGAAGATTACAGTGAAAAGAAGTAAAGTAACTGGCAAACGAAAACGAGTTAAAGTTGCCGTAAATGACGATGCTGACAAAGTTTGCGACTAAAATTTTCATTCTGAAGTTCTTATTAAAAGTTTAAATGTAAAATTTTATACCAATATATAAAATTGTATATTTTGTATGATTATAAGATAAAATTTTATATCAGAGGGTATTTGTAAGATGAATCAATAAGCACGATAAAATTTATTAGTATATTAATACACACACTCGCACGAAGCATTGGATGCGTAAATCCTCAAACTGTCTATAACGATAACATTTCTATATAACAATACATTTTCTTGGCCTCTACAATATCGTTATATACAGGTTTTACTGTAATACTGAATTTTTAACGTACAATTTTGACATTGAGTTCCATCTAAACTATTTTGTTTCAAATTTCTACAGTAAAAGAGGTTTCTTCTTTTTCGATTAAGTGTAATTTTGAAAGTAACCATTTAGAACCTTTTGATATAGAATTCAAACTAAAATAATTTTATTCTCTGTGAATAATTTAGTAATGGAATTTTACCAACAAATTAAGGCTATTTATGCATTAAAAAAACCTCTGATCTTCACACTATATCATCATGAGGATGTTATAATTCTGTATGAACAAGAACCACTAAACGTAACCGAGACTCAATTGCGTGTTTCTCCTTACATGAAACTTTGTTATTACAGAATTAAAACTTTTCATAAAATGAAAAATACAAAAGACTTTAAAGAAAATTTATTATAAGCGAATCTGTTTTCTTAGAAGTGAAATTTGCATCATATCCATTGCATTAAAAAATGATTATAAATATTTTGTACATTTCTCTCTTAAAAATATTACCTATCCTCTTTTAACCATAAGCTTTCATTCTAAAATATTCCAAGAATAACTTTTATCTGTATACATATTCTAAACATGAGCGTTATATTTGATAGTGTTTAGGTAATTGAATCATAGATTAACCAGCCTTTAATATTTTACGTTGTTCTGTTATCATTAGCAACTTTCCGTGAAGAAAACAAACTTGGAAAATCTTTCGAAATAGTTTGGATGATAAAGGAACTAATCGAGCTATTCATTATCTACGTCGCGTGCATCTGAGGATTTGCCGAGATAGAAAAATGATGTCATTAATTGTAAAGTGTTAATGATTAAAGTAGCGCTCATTAAAGAATTGAGATCCATTCATTTATCTGGAAAAAATACTTATTACGATTCTGTTTACTTGTATCCCATGTTTGAAAACCAGCCGTTTTCTATAAAATAGCATTGTTCAACTTTTCTTTTATAACAAAAGAAGGCTCGCAAGTTGGAAACGGTTTTCAGTAATATACCTCATTTGGGTACAATAAACCCTTTTGGCATCGCACCAAATGGTTCAACTGCTCGTCTCGGCGTCTTCGTAAAAGCTCCATCAAGCCTTCAATTAACTATTAAAGGGTTCTTTTCTTCCGAGATGCTCTCTCACTAAAACATATCTTCAAGAGACTCCTGGAAGGAAGCGTCCACTGTTCTTCAATGGCGTCATCTTCATGTCATCGTCATGCTTTATAACTATTACAATCTTAAAGGCAAGAAGAATTGCTCAGTCTCTTTGAATGTATTCTCAAATCTCAATGTATGTGTAGTGCTAGTTTGTTCTGTAGCATAGTTTTATAGTTGAAGTCTACATATAAATATAATTTAGTAAATGAAATTGTGCGCAAAATAGTGTAGGAAATAATCTTTTATTTTGTCAATCTGTTTTAGAATTATATATTTTATGCTTAACTAGTAAATTTAACGTTTGTGAAGTTCTCTTATGAGTCTTTTTATGCCATTTAGATGATAAAATGTATTTATTTAATATTTGTTATTGATATTTCATGAAAATATAAATAAAAGAATCACATAAAAATAATTCATTTAACTTCAAAACATCGTTTAGTTTTCCATTTTCAATCATTTCAGGATTTTCTAGTTTAAAAATTTTGATACAAATAATTAAATCTTTATAATTTACATTTTGTGATTCCAAAAATTTGGATTTTATCTCTTGTGTTTATTTTTACTAAATATTTAACATAATGAGAAATATTTTACATTAATAAGGAAAAATCTATCTCATCTCTTATAGTATTAAATTCTCACTAACAAAAAAGATTTCTGTACACTAAGAAATCTTTAATTCCTCCCTCAGATATGAAGGGATATTATAATAATAACATATTCTCTCTATATTATAAGTTGTAAGAAACATTAAAATAACATGTATTCTTCCATTAGTATTGCATAATATTTCATCGCTATGGCAACAGTTCTTGTAACATAATTTATTGAAGATGATTGCTTAAAATTGAGTAAACGATAACGTGACTTTTTGCATAAGCCACGACTTCTTGATGATACAAAATACAGCTATCCGCAATGCATCTGAGTAGAAAATTATATAAGAGTTTTTTATCATGCTCAAGCACTTTGTTATTGTATATATATATTTGCTAAACTCATATATTGACGAGCAGTGAACACTCCCTTCTTGCTAAGATTATAGGGAATTAATCTCTACGAATGGTAAACCAACCAGCTCGTTTTGAGTTGAATTGGGATTAGTTAATGAAGAGCGAAACGATTCAAACGCTTTTCTCCAAAAAAAAAAGAAAATGGAGTTAGTGATTTTCTTTTGAATCAACATTAAATAGTTAAACTGTATACTCATTATTTCTCAACTGAAAAAGTTTTATCCCATTATCCTTTACGAAAATTGAGGGTTTCAATCAAAAAGTAATTACCTGGCAGAGCTTGTTTAGTCACTGAAAAATTGTATCTGAAGGAGAAAAGATGGTTTTAATATTTGCTCCTCAACATAATTATGCCAAAAGATTATTATGGTAATACAGTAAATGTTCCTTATTTTATGTGTTGAAAATAAATGCTTGCTGCACATCGTTCTATTAAAAACTATAAAGTAGGTGGGAAAGGTTCTCCACTATGCAGCGTCACAGAATACACCGATATCATGATTTTAAAAAACTTAAGTAAATATTTTTTATTTGATCGAAAATATAATGACACAAAGTTGGAGGGCCTAAAAGGTGAAGAGAATAACATAAACAATTACATAAATTAAATTAATAGTATTCTAAATGAAAGAGCTTTAATTTAAATATTTTGTAATAAACAATAAATTCACAACAGTAAACTTGCTCATCTATCATTATTTCATATCATTATTTCTTATCATTATTTCTAGTAAATCTACAGTTGTTTCACTATCTAAATATTTCACTTGTAAAACAGTAGAACTGAGAAAGTTTGAATTAATTAACTAGAGAAGCTGCTGTGTCTTCAAATCTATTCGCGAGAAAAATCCAATGATACCGTAGTATCATTTGCATCTTTGACCATAAAGAAAGTTTTCCATTAAGGAATGACTTCAAAAAAAAATGTGCTTTATTTCAATAGCGATTCTAAAAAAGACTTATTATGATAAAGAAATTGCAAAAAAATTATTTGATAAGGCTTTCTTTAAATCCGGATAAGTGAAAATTCCAAAACCGACGAAACTAGATTCTTTTAGATTTGACTGTTCTTGTAATAAAGAGTTACATTTTCTATTCAATTTTGTTAAATTCAATAAATAGCAAACAACAAATACAAGCACGCTAGGCTGCATCTTCATTCACCTTATCCCTCTTTCATTTCGATCTCCAATACATTAAACTTAATTACTTTTGTAAGAGCGTACGCATTTCGCTCAAACTTTCATAATAGCAACTAAAGTTCAGCATTCGGTACTCTTATTCCTTCGCATTTGTTTCTTTTAATGTAAAAATTAGCTACCTAAGATAAGAAGTATTTCGTTTAATATACTCGAGAACAATATCGTCTCTTCTTCGGAAAAAAAACGCATACGCACCCCCCCAACACAAACCTTTAGATTAAACATACTACAGTTCCATCTCAAGGAACACAAGCTCTGTTCACTTTATGAGCGCGGACTGCTCTGAAGCTTATTAAGCAGGCAGAGCAGTGCAGAGAGTCTAACAATGCATATAGAACTTCACAAATTACTTCATGCGATATTAACTTTCATCCTCCGCGCTGCCTTTATTAAATTGCTGCATTTAGAGAGACTAGATATTGAAAAAGACGAACGGCCCGATTTTAGCTTCCGATGGAACAAAAGAAGCAAGATGTTTTGATAATGAGAGGGGCGGAGTGTATTGATTTTGGGGTAGACGGGAAATGGCAAAGCCTTCCTCACAATGCAATACAGTTTGGACTTCGCTCAAGAAAAGCAAATTAGATTTTCCTTAGTAAATTAAGTCCAAAACGCTTATATTAACCTTTCCTCTGACGGTACAGATGCTTTTCACTAACAAATGTTTAAAATTTGCTAACCTTCCAGGCAAGTTCCAATCGATACAGCATACATACAGATACTGTACCAACTGATATTTACATATGCGTTATCTTTGAGCCATTATACCACCTTTGCAGTTTCCTTTCTAGAAAAGCAACCTAGGATTTACATAAATAAATTGAGACCGAAACATCAATATTAACCGTTTCGTGAAGAACAGATGCTATAAATAAATGTTTATGATGTAATAAATGTAATGCTAAATGCTGCTGTTAAAATTAGTTGATACAACAAAATATACAGATACCGTAGCAAATTTCTTATATTTACATATACATATCTTTGTTTAATATACCAATTTTAAGCCTTTCTAGAAAAGTAACCTAGGATTTACATAAATAAATTGAGACTGCTAACATTAATCTTCTCCTTACAGGAAGAACAAATGTTATACTAATAAATGTTTATGGTGTAATAAATGTAATGCTAAATGCTGCTGTTGTACCGGTTGATGCAACAAAGATAGAGATACTGTAGCAACAGATATTTACATTTGCTATATATACCTTTCAGTTAGACTACTTCCTATCGGTGCTATGCATCTGATTAGCACTAGATAATCAGAGGATCTGGGTGAGATCTCTGATTACCCTATATAGAATTATTGTTCCTTGTATCAATATAATATAATGGATATGTTGCTAACCGCTGGTGAGAAAGACAAGAGTAGGTTATTACACATGTGGTCTGAAGGGACCTCAGATCTTAATCTCAATGACTTGGAAAGAGGGATGTGGCTCTGTTTCTCAGATATAATCTTCGTTTCAAGAGGAAAATTTTGAATTTTTGTTTCGCCGTGATTGAAGGCCATTCATTCATGCTACGCAAATGGGGTGATGCCTGTCTACGCCAATCCATATTTTTAGCCCACCCATTTGTAGCCGTTTCCTTCAATGAACGTCTTGCTATGCCTTGCCTTGTCGACTCCCGCCTGATTTCTTATACACTCCAACAGTGGTGGGGTGATGGAAACTGGGATTGCTGATATCTATCATTGAACAAGCCAACTCTGACCAGTTTCCACATTGCCGATTGATTCACGTGTTGTGGCTCGTGTGCAGTTGCATGGAGTGCTCTTGAATGGCTTCACGCCAAAATAGCTCTGTTAAAGTGGTAACCGGTCAGAATTGGTGTGACACGAAGCGGAAGATTGATATCCAACTATAATTTCCATCTTTCCATGGCATTTGGATTTCGTTGTGTCATAAATGGGGGGCGGGAGAAGTTTACGTGAGGGGGGAAGTCTCGAGGTACGGTGTCTACCAAGGAAATCGAGAAGGCGGGTGAGCAGGAGCGTAGTGACTGGTAGTGTGAAACGGATTGGCATGGCGGAGTGCTCGAATAACTGACTGTTTAAGAATGGAATGGCGGAGTGTCAACTGGCCATTTCTGTGGAGGGAGGATCGTCACGACCGACCTAAGGGTTAATTCCTTCGTCTACAATGGCGTATTTGATTCGTGCATTGAATTGCAGGGTTTTTTTAATCATAAATCTTAATTAAATCAAAGCAGTACTAAATTTATTCAAATATTCTGTACTCGTATATTGATTGAAGAAACAATAAATGTTCCAAACAGGATATGCTTCACTGTCTGATCGGGAGTTTAAATAACTGTACTTCAAGGGGTATCTGTTAATTTAATAATCGGCCAAAACAAAAAAGAGTAATTTGAACATTTTGTTTGGTGATTAACTGAGGATGACGACTTACGTTTTGCTGCCGTCATCCCATTGATTCTTTTTAGAAACTTTTGCGAAATTCATATCTTATCTTAAGACAGCTTTGAAAGTTCTTAAATGCTTATTCTACCGCCTTCGTAGTTCAATGTTTTTTTGTAATGATTGTTTTCATATATCAGTATTTTGTTTTTACTTTTATTGATATTACCGCAAATTGCATTGAAATTGATATTCTTTGTTCTGTATAGAAGTTATGTTGTCACTGCATTTCTTTTTAAATATAAGTATAAATCAGGAAATAAGAAATTGTAAATCATTCGGTTATAATTTAATCCCTTGCTATTGATAACAGTAGACGTTAAGAAAAGAAGTTTAATTAATTTAAATACTTTTTAATTAAATATAAAGCGCTGGCAACATATAGGCACAAACAATTAAGGACAATTTAAGAATTTATAAATATACAATTACTCGGGGACAGAACACCATGTTTACTGACAACTCCAGAATTTGACTGACTATCTCTTCCAACGGCCGCTAGGTGGTTGTTTTTCCGAAAATCAGTGTGAGGTTACAAAATTCTATTTTTATATTGTAGAGGAATTATGAGATTGAAAATCTCAGGCCAAAATACTGGCCCTTTTATATTTTACACGTTTACGTTTTTCATTATTGACTGCAAAATATTTTGTTTCATTGTGAGTCCCAATACTGGCCCTTTATATATTTTAAATATTACTTACTGTTTTTTTTCATATTATTGATCGCAAAATATTTTGTTTTACTAGAGTTGTTGATTATGAAAGTAATATTTTTTCACTGTAAATCAAACATATTTTACATGATGATAAGTCAGAAGTTTAAAGCTAAAGTAAAAGTTTTGCAATTAGCTTTTTGGCGTAGTTTGATGTGTTGTCACCCTGATATTGATTAAAATATTGTACCATCGAATCATGGGTAACAATTTTTTTAATTTTTTTTCATAAAGGTTAAGAGATTCTCATAAATACAACAATTTTTCTGCTCAAGACACCGAAGTTAGAAGACAACTGCCGAAAGTTTTACCTCAGTTTTCAACTGTCAAGCCAGTTGAAACTTGTGGAAAAGAAAATCGGAACACCTAACAATTAACGCTAACGCTATTGAATCTGTGGCTGAGTCAATTTTTGCGCTGATTTATTATTTTATTTATGTTGCATTAGAGTTTTAGTAGAAACATTGTTCAAACCAAAATTTTGAAAAAAAAGTATGTTTGTCTTCCCACTGGCCTGATGCTTTATCAGATTTATTTTCCTAGATCTTATCGAAAAATGAAATCACATATTTATGAGATATATTGAATTGCCAAGGGTCGATCATTTATTTGCAAAAATTGAATTATATTTCGTAGCAAAAAGACTTTAAAGTATCGTGATGAAGTTTGAAAAAAACCCAGATAATTTATCACAATATTCCTCTTAGAGTGCGATATTACCCAGAAAAATATTTCACTCAGTTTACAGCTTCACTCGGAACACGTTTTTACTCTCCTGTCGTTAACTGTTCATTAAAATCACCGAAATTACCGAATCCGATAAGCAAAGCATCTGACAAGCACAAAATCTTCGGGAGAACTCCTCCGTTCAGTTACCGGACAATTAGGGCTACTTGCTTAAATTGCTAGCCAGAAATATCACCCGGAGCGTTTAATTAACGAGATTAAAAGCAACAGATTTCAAAGACTAAAATGACAAATACACTTTAAATCTGAAAGATTCCAGGTTCGTTTGATATTTGAATCTTCTGATTTCGGTGGGAAATTAAATTCCTGGGACGAAATAACAGACGATCAATCACGAAAGTGTGATTACTTTTAATGGCACCACGAAAAAAAGGAAGCATATCTATTATTCCATATGTCATTACGATTCCACTTTCATTTTGAGATAAACTTCCACTTATTTTAAAATAATGGGAAATAGAGGAATTTTTTGCCTCGTACTGAGGGTATTTCTGTAAAAGTAGACGAAAATGGTCTGAACTGGCAAGCAAATAAATAAGGTATTTTCTTAGAGGCTTGTAAAAAAAAGTAAAGTATTCTTTAAAAAGTTTAAATCTGAAATTCTTCGTTTGATTGCAAATTTCATGCATATCGTCTCGGTTCATAAACTTGATCTTTCGATAACAGAAAACAATTCAATTTTCTTTACAGAAATCAATACAAAATGGAATAGTTAGTTTTCGTTGCTTGTTTGAAACTTTTTAAAATTGAACTGTAAGCACAAATTCTTCTTACAAATTCAGTCGAAGTCGTTAAATCTATCCTAAAAAAAAGAGATATACACGCTGAGCAGATTTCTAGACAGAACGTGACACTAAAAGAGAGTTGACAGCAATTTTTTTTCCAGAAGAGCTAAGGTAGCGACGTTATGGTTTGAAAAGATTCCTTTTTTCTTTTTCCGTCTCTTTTCGCAATTTCTGTACTTCAGAGTCACAGGGTCTCCCCAGTATTTAAAAGTTACCATTATATGGTTTTGTTTTTGTTAGTATTGGTGTTTCCATGATATATGGCATTATCATTGAAAATGTTTGCGCAGTGCAATGAACTGCTTAATAGGGATACTGAATCCAAAAATTATGTATATTGATGCATTTGTAATGTGTCTCTGTTTTTTCTGTTACTTCTTAAGAATATATATAAATATATATGGTGGATATTAATAGATGTTTTCGCAAATAAATTTAAAGTTGCTCATAATCGTCTTAAATTACACATATATCAAAAGAATTTATAAAATCAGTAGTACTATTACCAGCATTAGCCGTAACTGAAGAATCTAAAACCCTTTCATCAGAACAGTATATTACTGTTGCTGTTACGATAATGCGATTGGTTTTATGCAGCTTGTGTGTATTGTAACAGCAATACGTAACTGGAACGAAGTACAG
>BGPR01014505.1:0-39065 GCA_013235015.1 Araneus ventricosus
ATGGCCCTACACAAAATTCCACTTCATAGAAATGGCCCTACACAAAACTCAAATTCACAAAAACGGCCCCTTTTTTAATTCGACTTCTTTTTAAAAAGTTTTTGAATGTGGTGTTGCACAAAATATATATATACGGGTATTTTTTTCAGTATTATGTCAAATTACTGCATACATTTGGTTCAATGAAACACTTTTGATATTAAAAGTAAAATATAGAAATATGACTGCTTAAATAGCGCACATAAAAGGTGTATTGTTGTCATTATTAGTAATGTTTATTTTATTCTTAACTTAATTTTGAAGTTCTAATTTTGCTTCTTGTATTTTATCAGAAGCAGCTGCATATGTGCCTTTCTGTATAATGCAAAAAGAATTTTAATTAATTTTTAATTTAATTTCTTTTAATATTTAATTTTGGTTAAATTTTATCAATTATAACTGCTAAAATAGAAGATTTTACATAATAAAAATTTTTTTTCACACAAATGGTTTTTTTTTTCTTCACAAAAATGGGCCCCCTATAAAAATCTGGATCGACCCCTGACTTTCCAATTCTGAACATTACAAGATAATGATGCAACACCAGGAAAAGTCCATCAGGCAAAATTTAAAAGTCCATGGTGTTTAAACAAAGTGTTTCAAAACATTTCATAAAAAGTTAAATTTAAATAAAAATTGAATATAACAATAAGCAACTGCCAATATTGAAAATACAACCAGATTACTTGAGAAAAACAATTAAATTAATTCTAATGTCCCTTTAACCCATTTATACAGGAATACACAGTTGATACGTAATAATAAAGTGTACAGTGTAGGGTTAAATTGGCAAGAGATAAATGAAAATTGTCCAACCATAGAAATAAATTTTCATCAAATAATAATAGCTAGTCTAAATACTAATTTAATATTAGGTAAATGCATAAGTCCTTACTAATATTGCTACAGCAAAATAAAGACAAGCATGTACAGAATTTCATCCAAATTAAAATTACATCACAAAGGCAATTTATTAGTCTTGCACATAGTCGAGGAGTCTCATTCCACCCAGACTGCATGTATCTATTGGAACTCGACTGAGAATTTCAAAAGCATTAAGAGTAATGGAATGAATTTTTGAATAAAAACCACTTTGCTTTAAAAAAGTAACATCTATTTGATTTCAGAAAATAGTAAAAACAAACTTATGCACGTACCCAATATAACAAAAGTTAATAATCAGGCTGTTTACAGAATCCAAAAGAAATAGTGTCACTTCGGAAAAACCAGAGTGACCTTATATCAAAAATTATTTACTTCAAAGTAATTAATTTTGAAACCAAAATTTAAATTTAGAAATAATAATCTTTCATTTTAATTAAAATGCTAACCAATTTAGAATAAAAATTTGTTTCAAATATACACACAAAAAAGAAGGTGGTTGCGACTGCAAAATGTCAGATCTTAAATCATCACCGTACAAGAGAATTTCTGAAAACTCCAAGCACCAAATGTTTCCATTTTGTTGTTGTTAACAGAATAAAGAATAAGAAGTCGTGTCTCGTAATGAAGAAACCAGAAGTGCATCATCACAGATTCAAATACTTTCGTGAAGATACCAAGTATAAGATGAATTTTATGAAGCAAAAGAAAAAAAAAACAAAACCTGGCGCTTTTCCTTCAATTTAACGATAACTAAGAATGTCTATTTTGTCTAGATATAGGAGGAGAAAAAACTTCATGCCCTCGGCTCTTCGAGATGGATAACTCCTTATGGCTGAAAATAATCGCGACTTTAAAGCAGAAATTTCTGCTTTTTTCATGACTGAAATTGAGATTTGCGAGTGGTAGACTTTTTGCAATATAATGGAAGTTCAACAATTCATCTTTAGATGTATACGATTGTCCAAGTGCATTTACTTTCTTAAGGAATAAATAATCGCCTTCAGAGAATCTCTGGAGCGCGCCACCACACTCGAAGGCACAATTTCCGTCAAAGGTCTTTTGTCCTTGGTGATGAACTTCTTGCACAGGCCCTCTGCATTGCAGATCACGTGCATCCCACAGTCATAGGTATTCACCTGCTGCGTGCAAGGCATCTCATGTATAACAGGTGGGTGACCACCCTTCAGCGAATTTCGAAGGAACATGGCAAGGACTTTCGCCAAGCTCTCGGCTACAGGAAGGTTGCAACTTCCGGGGTAAGAATCATAGTGTTCGAACGAGTTCTCCGACGCATTGTAGGCGAGGAGGCTCCAGTGAGTCCCCCCGGGAACAGTTTGCGCTCGGCAATCGTTCACGGGGAAGAGAATGTACTGCTTGGTATCCAACTCCAGCCCTTCCACGGTGGACTTTACGTCCTCCGGAAGACCAAACTTCAAGTACTGAACGACCTGCGGGCAGACGAACCCCAAAACCTTCTTGTGGTCCTTGTATACTTCGTTTTCCAAATACTCGAACCAGAAAGCAATGATGTTGTCATTGAGCCAGCTGGGTGGGGTCAAGAGTTCGACGTCGGACTGCCGCAGCAGACAGTTCTCGTAGTTCAACACCACTGGATCACAAGAGGACATTGCTTTTCCTATGACTGCTCTATTTAAATCCCCAGAGTGGCCTCGAAGTCGGGGTACAGCCAGGCGTCTTCTTTCAGTTTTTCGGCTAAGTGTCTGAGTTGCTCGAGTCGCTGCAGGTGAAGCTCTGGAAATAAAGAACATTACGGGAGACATTAGGACAAAAATAAAATCTTACTTAAAATACACAAAGAGAATAAGCTTTTTCATCAAAAATCAATTGTAGTCTTATTTTGAAATCACATGGTATAAGAACCTTAGATAAAATCATCAATAGCAATTCAGGGAAATTACTAATAAGCAGTTATTACTACTAAAGATAGATGCAGAACGAAATATCAACAGGGTTATTCCATGTGTAGACACCCAATGAGTGTTGCTCCATAGTAACAGATTTTTTTAAAAAAAATTACCACTAAAACTTATGGTGGTGAAACCCTCATATATCAATTTGTAAAACATTTTGTCCATTATTGGTCGAGATATGGACATTTGAAAAACGGCCATTTTTAGCAAATTTCGGCCATCTTGGATTTGGCACTACTGTGAAAAATTGCAATAACTTGAGAAATAATGGTTCAAATTCAACAATTTTGGTACCAATTTGAAGCTATTTATATGAGGAATATAAATCCAGTGTTTAAATAAAATTAAATATATGTTTTACTATATTTTTACACGGAAAATGAAAAAATCATCTTCAGAATTTAGACAAATTTAATGAGCTGTAAAAAAAATGCCCATCGTATTTTTTTCTGAAACTTGGTAGAAACACTAATCAATATATGTCCTTTAAGTAAAAAAAAAATTAGGAAGGTAATATTTCTTAACAACTAAAAAAAAAAATTTTTTTTAAACCCAAGATATCGAGGTATGAAACTTCTTGCTGGAATATGCTAGTAAATCGTTTTCTAAAAAATAAGTTATCATTCTTATATTTCATAATCTTAATTTTAAATATTAAAAAAGCCTCTACTATACTCAAAAAATACATTTATAGCAATAATTTCAAAAATTGCATCACAAAGATTTAAAAATTGGACTATCTAAATTTTGCTCATTACGTCCAAGAGAATGTGTGACTGCTGGAAATGAAGGTATTCATTCTGTGTGTGTTTCCATATATCACCAAAATATTAAACTCATGCTTCATGCTCTTCATATTCGTGACTATATTTTACAGTTAAGAAAACTAGTTTGTTTCTCTGAATTCGAAAAGTGAATGGTACATAGATGTGATAACTGTCCATCTGCGGAAGTTCTGAAAGAAGAATTAATGTTTTCCAATGAATTTAGAAAAGATTAGTGAAATTTCTGAAAAACAATGGGTGAAAATTGATGGCGCAGAACTGAAAACATTTGTTACATCAGTTGATGAATTTGTTGAAAATTTAGTTGCAAAACTGTCTATTTTATGCACCCATCACTTCTTCACAAAGCTCAGAGTAATTACTTTAGCAAAACAAAGGATGAATTGATTGAAGGTACTGCTATTATTCTAGCAGATTTTTCTGAAAACTATACTTGTATCATGCAGGATGCTATCCAAAGTGTTCATTGGAAGAAAGTGCAGGTGACAATTCATCCTTTTCTAGCATATGTAAAGGAATCCTAATTATAAGTTGAAACCTATTCCTATGTGTGTAATTAGTGACCATTTGGTCCACGACACAACAACATTTTGGACTTCCCAAAAAGTAATTGATCAGGATTTAATTAAAAAAGTGCCACAAATTAAATACATAAAGTATTTCAGTGATGGATCATCAGCTCAATATAAAAATTTTAAAAACTTTATAAATCTCTGTCGCCATGAAAAAGATCATGGCGTGAAAGCTGAATGGCATTTTTTTGCATCTTGCCATGGGAAAGGAGCTTGTGATGGTATAGGTGGTACCATAAAATGCATGACAACCAAAGCAAGCCTTCAGCGACCATATAACGACCAAATATTAAATGCTTCTGATTTGTATAAATTTACGAAGGATTCTATTAAAGGAATCAAAACTTTTTTTGTAGAAAAATCTGAAATCGAGATTTCCCACTGTCAATTAGCTATGAGGTATCAAACCGTAGATACAATTAAAAGAAAAAGGTCAAATCACAGCTTTGTTCCTATAAACGAAACACAATTATTGGTTTCCAGGGTATCAGATTCCACCACAACATACATTGATACTTTAGGAAGCAAGACCATACCCACTGACATTCCAGAATGAACAATATGTTGCCTGCACATATGGAATTAACTCGTGGATTGGAAAAATTGTGAAGTGCTATGATGAATATAATGACTATAAAATTATATTTATGCATCCTCATGGTCGAAGTGCATCGTATACGTGGCCGAAACCTTTGGATGCGTGTTGGATTCCATACGAACACATAATGAAAATTGTGTCTGCTCCCTCAACTAACACAAGAAGAACATATAAAATAACACCTGAGGGAATAACTGTATTGAACTATTATTCAAAAATTTCAAGGTGGATTAAATTCATTTATTTTTTCCGAATGTTAAATATGCATAGATTTCATTTATGCTTTTTAAAAATAATTTTGCATTATGCCCATTTATAGTTATTATATATATAGTGGATATATATTTGAAGAAATATTTAGCATTCCGATATTTTTTTTAGATTTAAAACATGCAAATTATTGTTCCTTATAAGCTTAAAAGAACTATTTGTCAATTTCTTAACAGTTCATTAAAGCTGGATATAACCTGAAGGTATTTTTTTTCACTTCTCATGTAATAAAAATATTAATTTAATATTGTTTTAATATTGAATTCATTACAATTGTTTTCACTTGAAGCAGAAATAAACGAAGATACAACACAAGAAATTATATGGCAAATTGCATCATTTAGAGTTGTAGATGATGCAATTTATGAAATAATTGCTATAAAGTATTTTTTGAGTAAAGTAAATGTCTTTTTAATATTTAAAACTAAGATTATGAAATATAAGAATGATAACTTATTTTTTAGAAAGCGATTTACTAGCATATTCCAGCAACAAGAAGTTTCATACCTCGACATCTTGGGTTTAAAAAAAATTTTTTTTTTAGTTGTTAAGAAATATTACCTTCCTAATTTTTTTTATACTTAAAAGGACACATATTGATTAGTGTTTCTACCAAATTTCACAAAAAAATACGATGGGCCATTTTTTTTACAGCTCATTAAATTTGGCTAAATTCTGAAGATGATTTTTTTCATTTTCCATGTAAAAATATAGTAAAACATATAAATTTTATTTAAACACTGGATTTATATTCCTCATATAAATAGCTTCAAATTGGTACCAAAATTGTTGAATTTGAACCATTATTTCTTAAGTTATTGCAATTTTTCACAGTAGTGCCAAATCCAAGATGGCCGAAATTTGCTAAAAATGACCGTTTTTTAAATGTCCATATCTCGGTCAATAATGGACAAAATGTTTTACAAATTGATATATGAGGGTTTCACCACCATAAGTTTTAGTGGTAATTTTTTAAAAAAAATCTGTTACTATGGAGCAACACTCATTGGGTGTCTACACATGGAATGACCCAACAGCGTGTATCAAAAAGTACAGTCGAGTCTCCCTACAACGAAGTCTCTCTACAACAAATTTCTCCCTATAACGAAATTTTTAATCGAAATGTTAAATAACATTCAAAATATTCTCCATATAACGAAGTGGTTGTCTCCCTATAACGAATTTTTCAGAGGTTTATCTTTTCAATTTTTGTCATTTTTGAAGAAAGTTGATAGTTTCTGTGCAACCAATTCTTTCACACGTGCCTGTTTCTGGAACCACTCACTCTTAAAATGGGAAAATTTTTCCAAAAATTTAAAATCACAAAATGCAAAGCAATGTAAAATAAAAACGCAAGTACATACTAGTACATATTATTCTCTAAATTGGTGAATTGTCTTCACTTTTGAGCATTTTATTTATACAATAAAAATTAGTATAATTTTAACAAATTTATAATATATATATTACTTCATTTTTAATTCAAAATCATAATTAAATACATTTGCACTTATCGCACCTATTGAAAAGTTTGGAACATTTACTTAAATAACTGCAAAAATCTGTAATCTCCGTATAACGAAATTTTCTCTATAACGAATTTTTTAATTGGAACCAAACGATTTCGTTATAGGGAGACTCAACTGTATTTTCATCTTTTGGAATTAAATGTTATTGCAGTATAAGTAGAAAGCAACAAAACATTAAATGAACACTCCGTCATCATCATTCAAAATGTTAGTCTGTTCAGATTAGTTTAGTTATATTAATGTTCTGTTTTAAAACAACACAAGTGCTATTTTGGAACGGACCTCTTAATTTTGAACAGCAGTCAGATGACGAGGACTACACCCGAGCTAGTACACTCCCCCTTTTCAAACTTCTGGCATAATGTTCGCCCTCCACAAACACGGCGTATCTTCAGTGGTGCTGGGTTTCGAACCCGGAACCCTCCGGCTCCGAAGCCGAGATCTTCACACGAGGTCACGTTAGTCTGTCAAGAATATTTTGCTAAATATGACTAATAGGACTGGGGGCTGTATAAAAATTTAAGACTTCATAATTTTTCCAACAGTAAATTTGTTGATTAAAACAACAAAATATAATTATGCATGCAATATATATAGAGCATTTCCTCAATTGGAAGTTTATGTCTAAAAGTTTAGGCATTAACCATGTTTAGATTAGACACCCTGCTTAAAAACTATCCAACAAAATAGTTTTAAATTTAATTACTAACTCAAATATAACATATTAAAAATGACAGGATGATTAAAACCAATAAATGTAATAAATCAACCAAAATGTATAATAACCCAGCACATTTTTAAATGTATGAATATGATTGTTTGAATACATTTTAAAAGATAATATCACATCATCACACAAATACCATCAAAATGAAATTCCGTACAGATAGACCCAAAAGTTATTGATGAACAATTATAATCAAATCATCAATATTTTGCATTAATATTAATAATATCTGCATATATTTATAAAAATTAAATTAGCAATTCTGTAAACAGTAGACCTCCTGTCAAAAAAGAATCTAAGACCTGTTCTTCCTGGCAGTCTTTAAAGATTTATACATTTTTTTTTCTAGTGTGAATGATTTTTACAAGTCTCGAGTTTTGTTAGTGTTCACATAATTACAATTAAACGTCCAACCAATACAAAAATGCTTTAATGGTGCGAAACATTGAAACCATTAAAATGACCATCAGCTTGAAACTAAAAACAACCCCAAAATCAATGGATATACCTCGTTTTTCACAACGCCAAGAAACATTCATGACAAATTTGAAGAAAATCTATATAAGAAATATATGCTAAAATTAGGTAAAATTCAATAAATAACTGTTTAGTGCACAATTACTCCAATTTTCATGCCCATTTGTTTGCAAATTAGACACAAAAAAATGATTGTACCTTAACTTTTGGAGACCAGGGTAGTTGAGAGATTCCTTATTCTGATAAAAATGTTTAACCCTTTGAGGGGCGGTGGGACACCGTCTGTCCCACCTACTTCAAGATTTTTTTTCATAAACTTATATAAGGTATTTTATTATAAAAATTGCTTTATTGGATATTTCAAGACCTCTTACTTTAAAAAAAAATTGCAGTACCATTGAGAATTTGCTCAAATTTATTGAAAATAATTTTTAAAATCATGCCCTTTATTGGCAATGATTTTCTTTAAATTTCTAGAGAAAGAAAATGAATTTCGAAACAAATATGAGATTCAAAGGAAATCTTCAATGTTCAATAAATATATTCCAAACATTATCTGTATTTCAAAAGTAATTTTTTTATCAATTATTATAGATAAAAAAAGGTGGGACAATTTTGTCCCACCGCGCGTCTACGGTTGTCAGCCTGTAGATGGCAGCACAAAAGTTCTCGACTCGGTCCTATTTCTTTCTTTTTTGAATAATAAACTTGGATTTATATACGGTATAATTATAATCACTCTTTCAAATTTAATACTTATACAGAAAATAAATTTATATATTTCAGAAGACAGATAAATAATATTAATCAAAAAAATCTGTAAATGCAAACAAGCATTTTTTTAAAAAAACTGGCATATCTAAATTTATTTTGAGTGGAAATTTGAAAGCAAGAAGCGATCTTCTGGGGAATTTTTTTATAAACGGATAAAAATACACTTTTCTAAAAAGAACGAAAATTAAAGAGAATATTCAAGTCTTTCTGTATCTCTCAACGAAAAAGAAATAGTTCCGTTGAATCTGCCCACCCCACCCCCTATACTTGTTTCTGTTCTTTGCTGCTTTTGAGAAAACGCCGTATTTCCTAAGGCACAGCTATTGTAAATAGCTCTGTTAGCAGTGATACTCAAAGAAAAGCTGTTTGAGCTTGACAGCTTCCAGCAGCGGGTTTCTTGCGTGATAATTTACAATCGGTGGTCTTCTTACAGCAGTGGTTTTCATTACAGGTCTTGTCCAGTCGCGGTCATTAGTGTCTCACTTCTTTGACTGAAGTGAGTGATCGCATGAACTGATAACGGATTTCTGTTCCTTCCCATACAATAAACCGGAGAGGGGAGTAACATTTTACTTATAGAATCTGGGTGGCCTGCTTACTTCTGAAGCTTTCAAACAGAGCGACATCCATAAAAATACTATTGAAGAGCTCCTCCATTTGTACGCAGAATGTGGTAAAAGATCTCCACTTCAATCACAGTATACATTTTCTACAGCTGTTAAAAGAAAATGTGCTAAATAACCAATTATATGCTCTAAGTGAAACTGACAAGATGCGAACGTTGGCGCGAATGACAGAAGGGAGTCGGGGAATGCTACAGTCCCTTCAGGGGCGGTGGGACATACGTCTTCCCACCCTCTCGTGAAAAAACTAAAGGCAAAAAAAGATTTTTATTTGGAAAATATTTCATTTTCAGGTGATAGAAATTCAAAAATATATCTCTTTTTGAGTAAAAAAATTTTTTTAGGGTAGTGCGCTTCAAAGGGTTAATGCCCATATAAATGTGGAAGTCTGCGGTTCGGTATGTGCGCTTAAACAACATCTGTAAATACATTAACAAAGGGAGTGAACAAGCCATTTTCAGTTTCAACAACCCAGAGCACAACAATATGCAGCCACTCTTTTGAAAACTGGTGAAGGTTGGTTTACGAAAGATTCAAACAGTGCGATTATATTAAACAGGGTATTTTTCAAACTTGTTCAAAGCACAGAGGAACTGATAAAGCAAGATTTATCCTGAACTGCAAGATAATAGAAAATGGTTGCATCATGACGTAGGAAGTGATGTAATCTCTAGAAAATTCTTGATATTTCTGGCTCCCAGTAGAGATAGGACCACAGTTCAGGATTTTTCTAGAGGATTCCTTCTGTCGCCAAGGTTAGCATGTCAGGGAAACAACTTCACAGCTTCGTAACAATACATATCTTGTTCCATTTTGGAGTTATGTTCATAGAAAGAAGGTATAATTCCCTTCCCCCTTCACTTGGCGGGAAGTGAATTATACCTTCACCCCCTCTAACACATGGAGAGTCATCAAAATCTTAATATTAAATTTTTTTGAAGGTTACAATACATTCTTCTTTGTATACTTCATAAACCAGAAAGTAAAAAATAATAAAACAAAGCATTATTTAACTTTCTACTTTGCTTTTTTCTTCTGCAATGACTAATTGCTTTGGAGTTTTAAGTCGCGAGAGCCATGGTGTGCCACCAAGGTTAAAATATTCAGAAACTCCACCCCCGTCTGAATGAACACACCAAAATAGCAACGTCTTACAAGTAATTTTGTTTTGTTCTTATAAGACAATGGAATAAGAAGTAACATTTGATAAATCTTGAATATGGACACTGGATGCCAAATCAGAAAAGTTATTTCCCTTCACAATTCACGAGTGGTTGCCTCTTAGCACACTGCAATGTTACATTACAGGAAATGTGGAAAATATAACAAAAAATAAATTAAAACAAGCTTCATGCTTTCAATCCTCGTTTGCAACCTTGGCATTCCCAAATGAACAGAAAAGCAGATATGGTCCTCACTAGACTATGAGTAGGTCACACTAGACACACCCATCTAGTTGGAGAACAGGCACCAATGTGTTCCCAATGCAACTTGCATTATGTCAGTTCACCGCATTTTGTATGCACGTCAGAATTTTAACTCTCAACGCTTACATCGTTTTAAAAGTACTTCTATTTCTTTATTTACTTTACTTGGAGACACCCCAAATGTTCAGCTTTTTTTTTTTTTAAATCAATTGGTTTTGATCCACATATTTAGGCAGCACTTATTTTTTATCATATTCTCTTCATTGCTTTTTAATGCATATTAATTTCACTTTTATATTGCTGGAATTTTCACTTACGGGTGGGGGGGTGGACACGACTTAAGAAATTCAATTCGGGATGAGACTTGGTATATTAATAGTATACCTTTAGGGTGTTCATCGATTGAAATGTTAAAGCGCAATGGCCAGCCAATTTGGAGAAAATAGCCCTCAAACTTTCGATAAAGCTTTTATATCAGTAAGTTGTCATCGTTGTTCAAGCGCGAGTAGCACGGTCAGTATAGTAATCGCATGCAAACATTTTGCCCAAGGTTCAATTCTGCATCTATTTTTTTTCCAAAATATTTTTGAAATTAATATTTATCTAAATTTAAAAATTATAAACATTTTTTATTAAAATATTAATTATTTTTTAACATTAAAAAATTTTTTATTCATACGATACAAGAATTATAGTCATAATTTAATTTTTGAACAGTTAAATAATCACAAAAAGAAATTTAATGGTGTTAAACAATAAATATAATGATCATTAAATGTCATTAAATTTTTTTGAATGATTCCATTTAAGTAATTACAAAATTTTCGTTCTAGCTTCATGAAAACGGATTTAATAAATGTAGAAGAATTTCAAAAATTTACTAATGAAAAAAAATCATGAAATTTCTTCATGATGAGAGCAACTACTATTATTTAGCTAATGAGAGCAACTATTAATAGTTATTCTTTATCACCATTGAAGTTATGTTTATAAATTTGGTGGATTCCGTGGGTAACGGAAGGCTGATTTTTACAACAAAATCAGACTTCATCAGCTTGTAAAGTGAAAAAAAAAAAAAAAAAAAACTTTTTTTTCAAACAACTGAAAATCACACCTTTTTATTCTTCATTAAGTTATATAAAAATTGCCAAATTTGGTAGTTAACAATAAATGACTTTTTAAAAAATTGAAATTTTAAAGTTGGTAACTGAAGGAAATTTTTCCTACCTGAGAATTTTGAATACACAATTAACTTTCAAGTTCAATTAAACTATTTTAAGAATTTTTTTTAAAAAATTAGAGCACCTTAAGGAGGACTCACTCATTGAAAATTAAGAGAGTTTTTTTGAAAATAATTATATTTATTATTAAAAATAGATATTTTAAACTAGTAATGGAAGGACAAAAATGACCTAGTACAAAATATAAGTTAAAAAAGCTTGATTTATTTCAAATGTGTTTGAAAATCATAAGACTTATTCATCAGCAGGTATGATAGATTTAAACTTGAATCTGCATCTCAGTCTAGTGCCAGAACTGTCCGTAATTATCTTGGGTTCGGACAATTTTTTGATTATTTGTTCAGCGTCAATCCAACATTTGTCCTCTTTTTCAGGAAAAATATAAATTAAATAGTCAGAATTCTGCTTTCACAATGAAGGTCCTGGTTGATTTTCTTCCTTAGCTCTTGTTTTAGTTTTTTTTCACATTTTTTCTTGTAATTGCAGCAATTTTAAATCTCTTGGAGCTAAAGTTATACATCGCTCCTTTTTTCGTTTCCTGTCTTTTTATTTCATTTGCTGATGCAATCCTTTAGCTTTCATTCTTTCCCTATAAAGTCTCTGTTTTTCAGTAGGAGTTAGAGGCATAGCAAACACAATAGTAATATTTAAGATGTCTGCTCACTAACCACCAATGAGAATTAATAAATATGCTTATATTACAGAACTTTGAAAATTTTAACTATATCAAAACACAGTTGTATGTACTAGTTATCAAAATCTAAAAGTCTTCTAATGTTTAAAAAAGAATGAATGAAATAGAATGAGTAAAAAAAAAAAATCAAGTTGAATCAGTCAAGTAGAACATGTGCAGAAACAGCAAACAAACATGTGTTATTTTTGTTTACATATTAACAGTTAAGGTCAAGGATAAGTTAGTAACTATTACAGATACAATTATAATTTAGTTAGTTATCTATTTGCAAGGCATTGATATAGATACCTAATAATTAAAGAATTTGGTAAAAATGTGGTTAAGCTTGTGTATGTTACCATATTATTCTTATAAATATTTATTTTTTAATGGGAGTACACACAATCATAATTTGTAAAATATTTATAAAATAACTTCTCATTCTAAACATAGCATAAAATATATGTTGTTTATATTAATAATACTATAAAAGTTAAGTAAAAATTAGCTTAACTATGACTGTCCTTCCGTTACCATGATTTTTGTCCTTCCATTACCATAAAAAAACTCCTAAAATTAGATTTCTGAAAAATTTTGACTGTGTCTATTAAGGGCCATAAACCTGCATTGAACTGAAAAAATTAAAATTCTTGACCCAGTGTGTTCCGAGTGACGTAGTTGATATCCACTTTTTTGGTAACGGAAGGACATGTTAATTTGAATACTTAATATACTATTTTTCTGGTAAAATCTTTTTTATTATTAATTAAATGAAAGAAAAGCTTAATAGAACACTTTAATAAATAGGTCAACTATTATACTTTAACTTTTATAAATTAATTAACTTAATTTATAGGTTGAATTAAAATTAAGATAATCAGACCTACAAACGAATGAAGTAAAAGGGTAACTTTGAGCACAGTTTTCGAAAGATAAATTTTGTCAAACTCATAAACAATGTTTTTTTTTCAAAAAGTTCACTTATTTCTGAAAAAAATTATGTATTGCAAGTGGACAAATGTTAATTTTTAAAATTTAGGTGCCATGTCCCCTTTTTCACGGAATTCTCCATTATTTTTCTTGTTTTGCACATAATTTTTGAAATTAATAATTTCAAATTGAATTAACAACTTTTAAATATTTAATTTAAAAAAAATAATCATTTGATGCAAAAATAACTGTCTATTTATGTGATACTTGAATTACAGTTACACCCTTTTTAAACAGTTAAATAATTATAAATACATTCTTTTCTAACCAAAACCGGTTCCGTAAAGCTAGAACGGAAATTTTGTAATTACTTCAACTGAATCTTTCAAAAATTTAATGACATATAATGATAATAGTAATTATACACAATATTTAACACCATTAAATTTGTTTTACTGATTATTTAACTGTTTAAAAATTAAATTATGACTATAATTCATATATCATATGAATAAAAATTTATTTAATGCTTAAAAATTATTAATATTTTAATAAAAGATGTTTAAATTTTTAAAATTTAATTAAATATTAATTTTGGAAAAAAAAAGTGGAACCAGAATCTAACCCTAGACAAAATATTTGCATGCGAGTACTATACTGACCATGCTATTCGTGCTTCAACAGTGGTGACAACTTACTGGTATATAAGATGTATTGAAAGTTTGAAGGCTATTTTCTCCGAATGGCTGGCCATTGCGCTGCAACATTTTAATGGATGAACACCCTAAAGGTATACCATTAATATACCAAGTCTCATCCCAAATTGAATTTCCCAAGTTGTGACATCTGCTAGTTAGTTTGGCACAGCATGGCCAAATTTATGGCTCTTGTGCCAGAAAACCAAACAAACTCAAACTCAGGAATTTTTATGTAATTGAAAAGTTACCTGCAGAAATGAGCTGAAGGTCTCACAAAATGAATTCCTGTTCAAATTCATCAGTGTTGCTAACCAAAACAAGCAACAGTTTTGATGCATTTCATATGCTAGGAATTATATTAAAATCAAAAATATATGTGCATTACATATAAAAGGGGTGTGTGTCAAACACAAATGCTATCATGGGCCAAATGAACAAGGTCGAAGCCTATGTGGACCGCAAAAGAAAAAGCAGGTTTAGATTGAAAATTCAGTTTTATAAAAGAACAAGGGTAATGCTTTCTTTCTAACACTTGGCCTCTTTTCCCCACTAAAATCTTTCCTACTTCGGAGGATATCTTGGCCCTTTGGATAACTGAATGTCAGCAACTTTGTATCTTACGGCAGACTAATTTCCCTGCCAAAAGTGAAAATAATTGCTCCTACCAGTTACTACCATCAAACATGAAAATAATTTCAAGTGCCATTTTTCGAATATCTTCAAACCTGGATGGCAAATATTTGAAAAATTCACGCATCCCAACTTCACTGAATTTTGCCTTCAAATCTGAACAGCATTGGATCTCGTTTACCTCAGTTAGGGTAGTTTTCAGTTTACCTATATGGCTCCACACCAACGTGGAAAATAGAAGAAAACAAAGAAACTTTTACTTCAAAGTGTTTCATTTTATTATAGGCATCTAAAATATTCACAGTTAGTGGCGGGTGAATTTGTGTGTCCATGTAACACAAATAGTATTTTATTAAAACTTTTGTTACAATACTATTATGTTTGCTGGGCCGCGAGTTTGACACCCCTGATATAAAACATTTTGTTTTACTATAAGAAAAAAAAAATTCCAAGTATGTTATTGTATAAGATATGGATCAATGTTTAGATCTTTATTTCAATACTAGAAAATCGCTCGTCATGGTTTGACGGGTGCAAATTGCCTCTTCATTCAAGAGATTTCCCTGCAAATCTGACGTGTTTAAATAGATATATATGCGAGATAAATGTTTAACATTGATTGAAAACAAATAAAATAAACATATGTTTTATGACAGAAAATATTTTTCTTTATTTACATATTATTTAAATATTTCTTTATTCAAAAACCTCTTGGTAAACAACATTCCGTGTGAAGTATTTTTCGTTGTTTAATAATTTTCCTTGTACTTCAGATATCTTTGTGTAAATTTTAACGTGACTGGGAATCCTAGACCTTGAAAGTGTAACAGAGATGTCCATGTGAAAAGACAGGCTCATTGAGGTAAATTCCAACATGAATTGAAAGTTTGCCCCTGCGATCTGTTGATAGTCATCGTGCAAGCTGGAATTGACGGGAACTGGACGCGGTTGAAAACGAATGATAGATTCATGTCACTGGTGGCTAATTTAATTCTTGGCAAGAAAACAACATTGCCACGATTGCATTCGGATACAATTTGGCATCCAAACTATATTATGTGCATGATATACCACTGATGTAATTTATTACTTTCTATTAAAAAACAGAAATTAATTTGAAATATAGGATTAATACAATTTAAAATTTCTCGGGAACTATTGATCATAGCGAGATAAATTTTATATCAATCGAAAGAAAATTTTATTTCACTATTTCAGAGCTATTAAATTCAAAATTAAAATGATACATACTCTTTTAAATTTAAAATTACTGAAATTTAGGTTCTCTAACAATGAAATAATGCTGTTTAACGTCTCGCAGTGCTATGCCGCAAGTTTTATTGTTGGTGACATCAGAGCGTTACCAGAGGATATGGGCTATTATATTAGTAATTGCAGACTGCATTGATTTGCTCATAATTTCAAAATGAATGGATATAGAACAAATCATTTCAATGCTAATAATTTCAATTTTCACAGCAAATTTTTACTTTACAGACTTTTAATTTTCATAACAAATATAAACAGATACCTAATCACACGCAAATGGAGGAATGGGTGAATATTAGGAAAAGTGCCAAATTGAATATGGAAAATTTCAATTTTTGAAGATTTTTAGTGAATGAAATTAATGGTGTATTTTAATTACACATTAGTAACAGATTTTTTTAAAAATTAGGGGCGAGGTCAAGGGGAACATTTACCCCCATTTTCGGGGGGTTATTTTTCTGGACTGTTACAGATCTGACAAATGTTGCAGATTCCATGTTTAACTTGTGCATAATACATTACCTGTATAATTTATATAGGTAATATAATATAAATATATGTAATAATTATATATGAATTATAATTAATATTAATATATTTAAAATTATATTATAAAAAATTGTCGTACTGAAAATTTCAATTTAAAAAGATTTTTAGAAAATGAAATTAATTATCTCAATTATAAACTATTTATAATAGATTGAGGGGAAATAACACTTGAATAAAAACACTGGAATGAAACAAACACTTAAATCTTAATATTTTTTTACTGTATTAGCAAATTTAGCTCTTGTATCATAAATTAAGTACAAAATTTAAGTTAAATTATAATGTTCCAAGTTTTCATTAAACACATATTATTCCCTTTTGTTTAAAGATGGCTGAGATACATTGACAATATTGGACGAGTCAACTTCTGCAATGTCATCATTTTCGGGGAAAGTAAATTTGTCTTTTCCACATTTTCTCATAAATTTTACAGTGTACTCATCAAATGCATCCTGAGAAATGATCACACCAACATAAAACCTCACACTTTTCTTTCCTGCTAATTTTATGACATCATAATCATTTTGAAAAATATTTTTGATAGCATTAGCCGGAGGATTGTTAGAATCTGAATCAGAAAAGCTATCTGAAGAATATACATCTGAGTACTTCAATTTACAATTCGAATTATCTTAAAATCTTTTAAGGTAAATAGCATGAACACAGAATTGGAATTGCATTATAAAACAAAGTAAAAAAATATATATAGTAGAATTTATTCAATTTGTGCCAGGGCACATGCAAATATGCAAATCATCTTCAAGAAATTTCTGGACTGATTTTCTTACTTCAGTCAAATTCTTCTGACCTTTGTATGATCTTTTGAAATCCATCTTCTTTGTTTCTAATGCTTTTTTGTAATTTTTGTTGGAAGCTAAATTTTTAAGTTGACCTATCATTTGATACTTTTTTATAATTTTATTTGAAACCTGTGTAGCAAATAACCTTTTTTCTTTTTTGAAAACTTTTTTATTTTCTTCTCGACCTGACATAAAAGCAAAGTTAAGAAGTAAATTCTTCCTTATTTCTGGTGACATCTTTTTTCTACCAATTAGTTTGCGTACTTTTGTGGCAGGGGACAATGAACATTTTGATTTATCTTTGGATTTTAAGCGATAATTTTCTTTTCTTAAATTTTCAATTTTCCTAGCTTGTTTAAGAGATTTAACAATCATAGATTGCAACTTATACCTCAAAGAACTATAAATGTGTTTTGCTGCTTTTCTGCCAGACTGAATCTGTGGAGACCCTGTGCTCCCAACATGTGTTTCTTTAGCTTGCTGTAAAGACTTTTGCTTTCTGTAATTACGTGAATCTTTCTTCCATTGTTTTCGTCTAATGTATTGTTGTCTATTGGAAAGGTTGCTTATACTTTTAATTACACCCTTCTCCCTCATTTCTTTTTTATACTCTGTCTTTTTCTCTTTTCTGAGCTTTCTTCTCTTCTGACATGTTTTCTCTACATTTCCTGACACCGTCACGACAATCTTATCACCTTTTCTCACTTTCTTTAAGTGTTGTTTTTTTTTTTTTTTTTTTTGCTGTATTTCCTGAGCTTTTCTTTAATTTATCCATACTTTTGTAAAAAGTATTAATGAAATTTTAAAAAAATTAAATACTTACACTAGCTTTTATGTTTAAAAAGAGGGAAGAATTATTATTTAGAATAAATTAATATTTGTACAGCTTGTGTAATTTTTTAAACATAAATAATAAAATTAGTAACTCATTAATTAAAGGTGAGAAATTCTATTCCATACAAACAGATAAGTTAATTTTTAAAATCAAAATAAAATAAAATCATTCTCAAAACAGGTTTAAAAAACGAAACTAATTCAGGACAATCTGAATTTGGAAGGGGGGCGCTTGCACAAAATCATTTAATAAATTGAATATTTAAAAGTTATGCAAAGTTATATTGTTGGAACAGTCTTTAAAAACCCACAACCCCACACCCCTACAAAAAAAAAAAAAAAAGAAATACAAACCCGGACATTAATTTGTTTGGAAACTCATATTTTGGGGAGAAAATAATGTTTTTGAAACAGATTTTAAGAAATTAAACTAATTTAAAAACATTGGAAAGTTTTTCAGTTACAGAGATGCATTTAAACTCATCTTACACTGCAAAAATTAACTCTAGAAACGCATAACACGAAAAACTAACTGTGGGAAAACATCGGTAACGCAAGCATCAGTTCTGTAACAAATGGTTTCTATTTCAATGTTACCGATCTGATTGTTACAGATCTGACGAATTTCCCGTATTTTGTTAGCTAAACATCGCTAATTAAAGATTCGAAACCTAAAAACGCATTATTATGTTCATGACAATAAATTCGTTTTTATCATACAAAAATAAATAAAAAAATTAATTAATTTTGCTTTTCAATTTGCGTTACCGACCTGATCTTTCATTTGGTAGACACAGAAAAATAAAGATTGAAAAAATCTTACCTGTAATTCTATGAAACTGAAGTCGGAACTTTCAACTGAAACTTGCACATTACACAAAGGGGTTTCATCACACGCAATCAGTTGGCGCCAATTTAAATGTTTTGATAGGAAATAACATCCCGGAATTCGGCGTTACCGATCTGACACGAAAACTTGGGACAAGCATATATTACGTTTTTTTTTCCGATGTACATTTATATTTTCTAAAACATGGGAGTCAATATTAATAAATAAACATGAAATACATTGTTTCCGCCGATACTTGTTTTTGCCGCGATGTTTTATAACGCACAGGATTTTTTTAAAGATCGCGATTCGTACCTGGGACACGTTACCGATCTGATTTTGAAGCAATAAAAAAATTCCCTTGTCATAAATTAAAAGTAAAACTTGAAAATTTTGTCATGGATTGAATGTAAAACGAAGTTTACTATATGAAAAAAAATATTTCTTGGGTTTTTAATTGGAAGTGTTTCATAAATTTAGCTGGGACACAAATTGGCACTTTTCCTAATATTCACCCGAATACGTATGCAATCTTTGATTTGAAGGCAGTACTCAGTGAAGTTTTGAAACACCTGCATTTTAAAAACGTTTCTCAACAAAAAGTCTGCAAAAACTACAAAATTTGCAAATGGAATTGCTTCCATATTTGGAAGTACTTATCAGTTCTAGCAGTAAAACGAAAACAGTCGAAAAAGTGTCAAACAACAGCAAGACTCAAAAACACACATAAGAACCAAGGGGCATTTTGACAAGTAATCAACACGAGCAAGTTTCTTCCCAACATATGAAAGTAAAGTATATTCCAAAAGATAATAATCATTTCAAATTTTATTAACTTTTTACACTGTCCTTTCTCAAAATAAACCTAGATTTTTTTTATAAATCACTTTTTTATTATTTCTTGAGGAAGGCCCAAATAAGTCTTTGTTTTCACAGCCTTAAAGTTTGACTTATCAGTTCAGTTATAAAATATTATTTACATTGCAAAAGCTGTTCATTTTGTAATAACACCACCTACTCCGAGAAAACTATACATTGAAGAATGACACCTTTTAAAACACACAGCACAAACATGCATTTAATCTGGTGTCCGATAATTAAACATTATCAGACACCAAAAACAAACTTTTTAATTCATTAATTGTAATAATTTACATTTTTAAATATTGAAAGTTTATCTAACTCCTAATAATTTTTTAAATGCTATATTTCATACCGAAAATTGCCTTACACAGAGAACTGAAGATTTATTTTAACAAATAAGATTTTTAACCAGGAATAAGAACTTTTTTTTATTTCAATAAGAGATATATTTTATAACACTAAGTTATGTATTACAAGTCCCAATGCCAAGAAATGTCAACAGTAATATAACAAATAGAAAAAAACTGTACGAATATATTCAAACTGAATAACAGTCTACTGTATTATATAAAATACACTCAAATTTTCAGTAAAATTGCTAAATAATAAAATTGACTTTGACCATCAAATGAAATTTCTTAGCTCTCCACAAATATTTCGCAAAAATGCATGGAAATATACAAATAACTATGTAAATACTACTCTACCACTAAAGAAACTTGAATTCTTATGTAAACGATGCAAATTATCAGATGTAATTTTTTCAGATGACCTATTTGACAAAGTTAAACAGAGAAGAATTAAAAGAAGAGGTCAAAACAACTCAGGCTGATAGCATGCAGAAAAGGTAACAGCAACTATGTCATAGATGCATACAGTGGCAGGGATTGGGGGAAAAAGTGGGGAGGGGGCAAAAAATTTATAGACACCTACCTCCCGAATTATAGAAGGTAGACAATATTTAAAATTTAGGTACAAAATTAGCTAGCTTTATTGGACACTTGTTTTTGGTACTTGCTTGTTAAAGCAGTCGCCGAGATTGAATTGCCAAGCAACCGAGATACATCGCCAAGATGGTGGTAAAATCTTGCTAAAAAACGTGCCGTCCTGTAGACTTGCCACTTTTTTGCTCAAGTATTTACCTGTTGCCTTTGTTCTTAAATTATAATTGATTTTTAAAAATATTACTACTTGTTTGTTTGTGAATAAAGCTAAGCGGGAACCGGGCAGATTTCTTTAACTTGTAAAAACACCCTACGGCTTCGCTAACTGCGCGAGCCGGAGCGTATAGTAGCTTTGCTAGAAAACTGAACTTACAAGCTTGACGAAATGCGTATGTTGCCAAGTAAGCTCGGTGGCCGCTTTAACAAACAAGAACCCTGTTTTTCCCCCATAATTCCTAGTTTTAGGCAGCCAAAATGAAATTAAAATTTAATTTTTCCCGCAGAAAGCTAGGGAGCAGATGCTCCCCTTTGTCCTCCTGAGTATATAATGCACATTTCTATGCACCTTAGCTACGCACTGTTGAGGCTCTGCCATGAAGCAGAGGTGAAATTCAGAAGCTTGCTGGAATAATGAATAGTGCTGTTCAAATACATATTATAACTTCCCCATGCTATCAGCTTCTGAAATGACTTTGACAGGGTGGCTACAGAAACTGTAAAAAAAATTTTCCCCAATTTCCCTTACTAAACTTAAAACATTTCCCTGATTCATGGCTAATAATTATTATTAGTTTCCTGGCTTTCTCCCTACGCAGAATCACTGTATGTGTACAATATACATTAAAAACACTTTTATAAGTTATTTAATATGAAAAAAATATATTTTCATGAAATTTAATTTAAAAAAATAGAATGAACATCCTAAAAAATTCTGTTAAAACAACATATTACATTTCTTATATGTAAAAAATACTGGAAATTTTAACAAAATATCTTGATTCTAAAACTGCATAAAAATTCTAAAAAACATTACTCTTTGCAACACAAGTTAAATTATATTATCAGTACAGGTTATTATGAGCTTTGCTCAAAACTTTAAAACAGTTCAATAACTAATTCATGCTCTTTTCATGAGTACCAGAATAACATGTTGCAGCATAAATATAAAAATAGTATAATTATACGTACCTAATAATATATATTTTAGCAAAGATTTAAACAAGAGAAACTGCCAAAATATTACTTCAAATCTTTATTCTTTAACAAATCATAAGAATTTAATTGTTCTAATCAAAAACTTATGCTTTTATAAATGAATAAAACTTTTTTTAAAATTCCATTTATTATTACAAATAATGCTAGACATAAGATACTAATTTATAGATAACTCAAGTAACAAATAACTATTAATTTTCCCTGACTTTTAGATATTTTTACGAATTTCCCTGATTTTTCAAGATATATAAAATTCCCCGATATCCCTCTTCTGTCGCCACCCTGTTTGACCACGGAATAACTGCAAAACAGTACACAACTGCTTTCAATAAAGCTTTAAATAAAACAAAGATTTACCTTTATCTAAGGCTTTCAGATTCATACTCAATTCGTGCTCAAATTGTATTTTAGCCTTGCTGCTCATAATATCATTTTTTTCATACCCTGAAAAGAAGAACATATTTGCATTTAATGCAATGATAAGTGATCAAACTGAATAATGAAAATATTAACAGAGAAAGAAAGAAAAATTTAGATAATCCTACTACCGAGTGAAACTTTCATTAATAAAAATTAAAATGTTTATTGCTATTAAGTAAGAAATTTTGCACCCAAAATTACTTTTGAAAAATTGAAAACTGCAATACTGATTTAAATCTTCACACCTTAACAAAGTTCCTAATCAACACCAACAAAACAGAATCTTAATAAATAGGATTGCCATATTATATTTTTTCAAACCAGGGAAAAAAAATACTACATAATAAACTGAATTTATTGATTGCAGTTGTTTAAAAGGACACAGAAGAGAAAGAAAACCAAATAATTGTAACTAATCATCTCCAAATTAAGCAATCATATATATTTCAAGTCTATTACCTATACTTTAAATCTATTAAGAAAAAAGGAATGAACAACAAAATTGCAGATACTTTAAATCATTTTATTAATTTGGTGCTGAACTGACATTTGTAATGCTTAATTCAATTTTGTACCATTCTGTAAAAGTATTAAAAACTTTAAAAAAATCAGCTTTTGGTGATTTTTAAAAATTGTTTGGTCTAATTTTTCTTGACACTAAAAAACTTAAAAATCATCTGGACAAAAATAATTTCAATCAAACAGGATTTTATGCATTATAATATTTTATAATCAAATATTTTTACATTAAAATTTTTATATATATTCATATATTCAGGGGGAGGGGAATTAACTTTTGGCAGTTTTTAAAAATTGTGTGGCACAGTATGTAAATTTTCAAGAATCTACAAAATTCAAGAAATCATTTGGTGCAACAAATATTCTCAAATTAATTAAAAATAAATAAAGATGAAAATACATAACTGTTTTATGCTGTAGAAATCAAAGCTACTATACAGATTTTCTTTAAATGTTGCTCACAATTTCTAAGTACAAAGAAGATTTCATGACAACTAATTAAATAGTTAATTTTTTATTAACGAAAGACAAAGATATTTTCATCTCGACCAACATCAGGCATATCAGCCAATTCTGAAATAAAAGTAGAGGGTGAAAAATCAACCAAGATCTCCTCTATAAAAGGCAAAATGGTTGTGAATAAATGGTATGTAAAATATCAAGTTGCAATAAACAAAATACTGAATAAAATAATTTTTATTTTCCTTTTGGTTTATTGTATTATTTAATTTTATAATTTTATTTAGAAAATTTAAATTATTCATGAAGTTTAACAGCATAATTAGATGTAGACCATGCTATGGATTTCAGATACACCATTGAAAATAGTGCATGAAATTTGCTTTTCCAAATCAACTACAATCCATTGCACTCACAAGGCAGCAAATAATTTCAGAGAAATGCACCATTATAACATTTTCTGTATTTTTTGTTTTGGAAAAACATAAAGCTCAAAGTGTAGTTTGAGAATTGGTCCCTTATTGCGATTTGTTCACCTCTCGTAAAATCTTTTAAAAAGATGTCCTCTTAAAAAGGAAACTGCACAAAACATTAGATTGAGCAAGACAATATTTAAATTGAGAACATGGTACCAATAACAAAGACTAAACAATTACGTCTCTTCACTCCAAATATGAAAATACACAAGATGCCAAATCACAAACCATTTTAATAGAACTAATTTGCTCATAATTGTCTTATGAGCAGAAGCAATCTCTGTGCATGCATTCTATGAGGAGGAGAAAAGAGAACACAAATAGTATAAAAAAATATTCTTTATTAAAAGTTTCATAACTTTTCTTTTATATATAACGTATAAAGGACTTTTTAAATGGCACATAAAGATATTGAGAAAGGGAATATTTTTTAGAAATTCCACGTATCTGATACCTATTAAGCAATCTTGCTACGAGTTGGCCAATACTTTTCTACAAAATTTACCAAAACTTTTAAGTGCAACAAACACTCATAATGGTGCTAATCTGCCTCTGCTTGAAAAATTCGCAAAGTAAATCTTTGAGTTCTCAGAAAATGCCAAATTTCATACACTTTATTTTAAACTTTAATCCCTGACTGATCAGGTTTCTCTGTTACTATCTTATTAGATGACAATTATATTTTGAGATTATGCTGCTATTTTGATTCAAGTCATAGATAAGTTGATTCATAGGGTTCATAGATCCTACAATATCTAACTTGATCTCAGTTTCTAAATTTAACAATACAAATAAAGTAATACACGTTTGATATGTTCACAAGTCACCAAAATAGTTAAAAATAAATTTTATACCTATAGAATTTAATGAAATCAGTTGCTCATATTTACCACCATAACAATATATACACTACAGAAAGAAATTTTACAGAAATTTAAAAATTCGAACTTTCAGTTTAGTACTTTATAAGAATGGTTATTTTGTTCTGAAAACAGTGCCTTACTACCGATGAAACAAGAGCGTTCTTAATGGTTGGAAACAAAAGAGTTGCAATTTTTCAAGGAAATTCTCGAGTTTCTCCACTGTTGTATTTGACACCTTATATCAACAGTGGCGAACCTATGACCCAAGAAGGCTTTTCAAATGATCCATGCATTGATTTTTATAAATTTATTGTTTATATCATAAAAGAGAGAACAGACAATTGAAAATGTTTAAAAAAATTAAAGTATAATTATCTAATGCCGAATTTATATAAAAAAAACTGTTTCCAAAGCGGACATTGGCTAACTGATTTACTATCGTATCACCGCATCTGTGAGTGCACTCATGAGCAGTTAGATATAAACTTGGAGTGCATATTTATTGCATTTCATAATATATATGCACTTTTTCCATTCCTTGTTCATTCAAATATTCAGTGGAGACGCACCACTGGACATTGTGTCACCTGGTGTGGCAAATCATGGTATCATCCATTGATATGAATTTTTTGATGTCAACCTATATATTTTGCTCTTTACTTGGAAAAGTAAAAGTCGAAGAACAAAAAGGAAATGTAAATTTTTTAGAGGATTCTAAAAGTGGGAAAAAAGGGTCAAATGTCGTCTTCTGTTAACAAACTTTCAGTGTTTCCAAATTATTGGCACTCTTTTTACCACTCTCCCTGTCTTTCAAAGTGACACCTACTGACTTGGTGACCCACGGGCTAATAGTAAAAAAAAATTATTTGACCCACTTCTCAAAAAGGTTCGGCATCACTGACTTATATTTAACTCTTGTTAATTACTAAAATCTGATTTAACTCTTGTTAATTACTAAAATCTGAACTACAAAATTAATAAATTTTATTTAATGAGATTCGAAGCAGACCGTTTTGAATACATTTTTTGGTTAAAATTTTACAATAAAGAATTCAATTATTGTTCAGAAACTTATTGCGATTATTAATTAAAGAATCAAGAAATAAATTATGCTGAGAAACAGTAAAGAAAGCTCTGCAACAACATATTACAGAAACCACATAGTGTTTCACATTTATAAAAACCAAGAATTCAAGCATTCGTACAACCAGGAATTAGACTTGTGTATTAAAATCTTCCATCAAATAGTGATTTGAGGAAGAACGTATTAAATCCTTCATTAGGTACTGTTATTGTAGCAATGCCTTGTATCAGGCATAGTGATCTCTCGGATTGCATGCTTTTTTTTTTTTGATACTTGCACGTTAAAGAGGACGCCGAGATTGAATCTCCAAGAAACCGAGATATATCGCCAAGACGGTGGTAAAATCTTGGCAAAAGTGTTTGTAGCCCTATAAAAAAAGTGTAGTCTTGTAGCCATGTTACTTTTTTTGGTCACATATTTAAGAGGTGTTGCTTTGTTCTTAAATTCAAATTGTTTTTGAAAAATATTACTTGTTTTTTGCGAATAAAGCTAAGTGGGAACTAGTCAGATTTTTTTTAATTAAAAAAAAAAAAAACATCCTAAGGCTTCGCTAGCCGTGGGCAAAAAAAAAAAAAGCTTCAGCTCATTAATGACAATCATTCATCACAATTTCACATTTGTCCTTTTTAGTAACCTTTACCCGATTTAATTTTAAAAACATAATAAAAACAGTGTATTTTTGTATTCCCCTTACTTATAATTGAACTGATAACTAAGGTGACCAACTTTTTCACAATAGAAAGGAGGACACAAATAAATTTTTAAAAATATATTGTAAATAAAAGAGACATCATACGCACTGCAACAATAATGCAGAATTAAAGATGTTTATTACATTTTAAATTGTAATTATGCTTACATGCCTATTAATTATTAGGGTCATTCTATGTCAAATCAACACACTCTATAAACCTCACCATCTCGGATTTTCATGAAATTTGGCAGAGATGTACTATTGATATAGACTTGGAAAAATACCAAATTTCATCAAGATATGAGCAATGTAAATTTTCAAAAATTTGCCCAAAAACCACAAATGGAAATTTTTTGAATTGCTCTAGGAGCTCTCCTAATTGCGCTGGAGAGCTGGGACAGGTGTCATTTTACAGCATTTTGCATGCTCTTTCCAGTGGTATGCAACATACTATAGGTTAGTATACAAAATTTGTAGTCAAAATTTAAATTAAAATTTTAATTTTAAATTTTTCAAAAAGTACATATCTTAAAATTCTCAAATTAATTCCATGAATAGTTTGTATTGTTGTAAATCACCTCACAAAATATTAATTTGGGATGACAATGGGTTAATAGTTAAAAAAATTTTAAACTGAAACTTGTTTTTCATTAATTCCCTGTATTGAGCTGAATAATACAAGAAAGTTAATATTTGCATTAGCGTGAAAATAAATATGAGTGCTAACCTGAAGAAAGAATAGAGTGAAAGAATGAGTCTAAAATAATTAAATCTTACATGTTTTTGTACTTGGCAGAATACTTATTAACTTTTATGCTGAAAAGTTATTTTCACTTAATCAAATTCATTTTTCTGCAAAACATAGCCGAGCTACCAGTTTCCTTCATAGACAGTGGTGATGTAACCTGATATATCTTCTAATTTCAGTTTATTTGGATATTTTGACACTTCTTTTTCCGAACCCTGCAAATCGTATGAAAAGTATTTCACCAATAATGTTGGTGTAGTTTTGAGAATGAATGCATGATATTGCTTGGTTCTTTGGATAGCCAATGCTTGATCAAGGTGACTGTTCAAGAACAATTCTGATTCAGCATATTTCTATTGGGTTGAGTAGGCAAAATCTACCTTGGTAATATTTTTTACATTCTACTCAAAAAGTTGTTGTGGGGTTCGAGTTTGATTTTTATACAGTCATTGTAAACTAGCACAAGGTGCCAGTCTCTTTATTAAATCCCCTATTCCTTCGCAAGATCCTTTTCCATGTTCTGTGACCAAAAAATAACACTCTCCTTTCACTTTAAAATCTTTCTCATGAAAGCAGAAGTTCAAAAAGTTTTGCTTATTTTTGTATTGGGTGGCAGACTCATCTGAAAAATAAAAATATCTTGTTTGGAAGTTTTTGAAATTTAGATATTGAAAAGGGTAGGAGTTTTTTTAAAGGTGTAAAAAGCAACTGTGTTGTGCTCTAGGCAGTCAGAAACAACTACGTAACTAACATGTTCAACTTCGTTTTCCTGTTTGAAATATATTACAAAAGGATGGATTGTGACCTGTTGGCTTGTCCAGTGATACCTCTGTGCTTCATATTGCTATGCTATAATTTAAAAAAAAAATCACAACAAACTCTTTGAGATATCCTTTTCTGTAATTAAAGAATGCTCCCTGTTGTTTGGCTATGAAGTTGTGCTGAACCAAAGAAGACAACTTGCTGCAGATTAAATCAATACATTTTTCTAAAGATATCTCTAAGGTTTTTAGAAAGGAAATGATCTCTAGGAAACTTGTCTTTGGCAAACTGAAACCCACTGGTGGAACTTGTTCAATCAAATTTACAGCGAAGTATTCTTTCAAAATTGTACCTTCTCAGTTTCACTTGGACAGTAAACACATTTCCCCATATGTTGCAATCAGTTGTTGCTGGGTTAGAAAGTACTTTTGGTAGGCATTGCTTGTAATTTTTTATGTTGCCATTTGTTTGTTTTAGCATTGTCTATAATCAATTTGACAAGTTAGTCATACACAAACAGAGTGTGTGCCACTTTGACCAGCTAATACACAATGTTTCGGTCTCAACTCAGCAAATTTAGAGAAACCTATTTTTATGCAAGGAAACTTGCCTTTGAAATGTTTGTAAGCTTTTTTAAAGTATGAAAAACACCTAATATAATGAATGAAATTCTTAAGAAATTAAGATTGAACAAAGAAGGAGCAGTTTAAAGAAGCCACCAGATGAACTTTTCTTCCTTGCGCTGTCCAGAAAACTGATCCTTCCTTGTTCAATCTTAATTTCTTAAGAATTTCATACATTATGTTGTGTTTTTTGCATTCTCATTGTTATCTTGGTTGCTTACAGCATTAGCACGTTCCAGATGCTTTGTTTATATCTTATTTTAATTTTATTTGTATTGAATTGTGTTTTTCACCTTTAATGTCATTATTTTATCTGTTTATTGTTAAATTATGAGCTAATAAGTATTGTGCCAAGTACAAATATGTACGATTTAATTATTTTAGACTAATTACAGTGTTCTTCCTTCAGGTTAGCATTCATATTTATTTTCACGGAAGTGTAAATATTTGTATTCTTGTGCCTTCTTGTATTATTCAGCTCAATACAGGGAATTAATGAAAAACAAGCTTCAGTTCAAAATTTTTTTAACTATTAACCCATTGTCATCCCAAATTAATATTTTGCCAGGTGATTTACAACAATACAAACTATTCACGGAATTAATTTGAGAATTTTAAAATATGTACTTTTTGAAAAATTTAAAATCTTAATTTAAATTTTGACAAAACATTTTGTATACTAACCTACAGTATGTTGTATACCATTGGAAAGAGCATGCAAAATGCTGTAAAATGACACCTGTCCCAGTTCTCCAGCTCAATTAGGAGAGCTCCTAGAGCAATTCAAAAAATTTCCATTTGCGGTTTTTGGGCAAATTTTTGAAAATTTGCATTGCTGTAATTCAAAAAGGAGTCCACATATCTTGATGAAATTTGGTATTTTTCCAAGTTTATATCAATAGTACATCTCTGCCAAATTTCATGAAAATCTGAGATGGTGAGGTAAATTTTGTTCAAAAACTGTGTTGATTTGACATGGAATGACCCATTATTTAAATGAGTACTTTCCCATTAAATGAATATATTTTGTCAAAGTATCATCTTCTAACAATATCTTAGATTATCTTATACATCTTAAAATATCTGAATAAGAAATATCCTCCATATTGAATTCTAAGGCAAGAGCTGCAGCTAGAGTATTAACAATCAATCTTGATTTCTCAATTGTCCAAAATCATCAATTGAAAAAAAACCTTTTAATCGCTGCCTTAGTTCCAGTTCAGCACAAAGTAAATTGAACAAAAATAATTAAATTTTCACATGAAATACAGTAGCAAATCCGGGGGGGGGGGGCGGCAGCCCTCCCAGATCTAAACCAGAATTCTTGATTTCATTAAATAATCACTACAGCTGTTTGTTCTTAATTCCCCTTTCTTTTAAAAAATAATAAAAGCATGACGACATTGCTTTCTGGCTTGACAGGCTCGAAATTTTTCCTACTTTTCTAGTCATTCCACTTGTACTTGTAGCGTTGACAGAGTCGAAAACATTTTTTGGTTACTTATTTCACTGTATTTTTTTATTAAATTATTGAAAGTATTGTAATGTTCTTTATGATTCTTATTGACAGGTGAGTAAAGTCTGTAAAGTTAAAGTGTTTTGGTTTCCATAAGCCATGAGGTTTGACATTCGTCATTACGATACAACATTTTTATGACCTCAGCTCTTCCCAGACCCGAATCCTGGATTCGCCACTGATGAAATATGTTTAATTTTGAAATGGATGAATATTTATTTCTACACATCTTTTTTTCAATTTCAAAAGTATTTATTTTTTCACTGTATTAAATTTTCAGAATTTAAATATACATACAGTCTTCTTATTTCAAATATCGAAAAGGAGGACAGAATTTACAAAGAAGGACTGTCCTCCCTAAAAGAGAACGGTTGGTCACCTTATGAACCCCCACCCCGTCGGGGAAAAATTTTGGAACCAGTTCACACAATGGGATATTCAACTAGCAGATAAATAAAGATATGGTGAAAATTTGAAAGGGTTCCCACACAGCAGGTCGTGGCCCCTATCAGACAGACTGTGCCCCCCCATCAGGCAGACTCTAATGCCATTCCTGCCGATATGGATAGCTGGCAGAAAATACATTCCATATCTTGGACCAGATTTACCAATGAAATAGGTATTTATATGTTATGGTAGTTCCCGAGCTTACTTGGGGAACTTCGGATTACGCCAAACAGATCACAACTATGATGACATTTTGGGGAGATATGGCGGCAGTTATTACACATAAGTATACCTTGAAATTATATATTTATCTTAACACTTTAACAGCAGAATCCAAAACTAGATACTTAACCATCATACCATGAACAGAAGAATGTGAATAAATGATATGAAATACTAAGGTTTAAATAAAATAAAAAAAAGAAAATATTTTCAACAGAAAGATCACCAAAACTGTTTGCATTTTTATAATCACATATTTTTAAAAAAAGGAACAATCAAAATATTTTGTAAGCATAATCTCTTCCCATTTCTTTTGAAAGTGAACAAGGACAAAAGAAGAGTTTGAGGCCTAAACTCCTGGAAAGCTACGAAACCAAAACATATGGCAAGATGAATATCGGAAATCAAATACAGAGTTAATGCAAAGAAGGATAAATAATGAATGACTTTAAAATAATAAATAATCTATATTAATTTTGCATCTTTCATCCTAGTTTTTAAAGACGGAGTAAAAAACAATTAAATTTTTTTTTTATCTCCAATTAGCAGAACAGCAAATAATAACAGCTTTGATAATTTAAAGAACGAAATATTTTGCTGAAACATTTTTTAATAGAAAATTTCTAATTTACTCTCATTAAACCCTCATTACGCAACTGAAGAAAACTTTTTTTAAATAAAAGTACAAATATGTAAAATATTTCAATAGTTTCAAAACTGCAAAATACAATGGACATACAAATTAGAACGTGATTAAGTTGCAAGTGGTAATACCTACATGCACAAAATAAAAATACACAAAATTTTCTTATACAAATATAATTTATACTGCTATAAAGCTATGGAAGCTTTAGATTTTTAAAAAAATGTATCATGAAAAGACTAAACAGAAACTGCTACTCTATCAGGGTGTCTACTCAAATAAGAAAAAAAAAAAAAAAGTGACCTCAAAAGTTTTCATGACCTTTCAACAATTTAGGGTCTTCAAAGATAGTGCAGTTCAAAAATATCTGGCCTGGACAGCAAACAATTTTACCAGGTGTTATCTAATAATTTTCTATAAGCTAAAAATGCAACACATATTCGCTTCAGAAAAATTAATTCAAACCTATGCACAGTAAGTACTCATTAATTTAAATGAAGAAATGTATTAATTAACATAATGCCTTTTGAAAATTTTATTCAAGACATTTTTAAAGAGTAATTTTGTCTAGGAAGCCGGTAAGTACTTTATCCAGACTTTGAGACCATTCTTAAGACCAAAAATTGTTTTCATGATCGAAATCATAATTCGGAGCTACTTCATCGCCTATAGACACCCTGTTTATGTAACATTACGTACCACACACACATATAACATTACTTTAAATTTAATTGCTTAAAAAAATTATTTAAATAATACCAGATTTCCTCAGTGTTTGAGAATGCTTTGATGTAACACCGCGTTGCTTTTGGAACAGAGCTTTTCTGGGACAAGGCGGACAAGCAGCCGCACTATCCATTAATATCGATGATTTTAAAATAAATAGATGCAAATTTGCGATTCACAGCTTCTGCGACTATTAAAATGCTACCCAGAAAAAGTAAAATCAGGACACACAAAATTTTATTCTACAAGCTCGTTCTTTTGGTTAACGTTATCGGCAAGGAAGTTGTAGTTGTCCGCAGCCTTGAAGAAAAGGGCGGAGAATACTGCTGGGAGGAGATTGGAAACTCATTTCTTTCTACTGATTGGCTAGAGAAGTGAAATCTGTATAAATAACGTTGCAAGATTAGATGTAGCGTGGCAGAAAACTTTTATGGAGAAGTTTTCTGTTTTGTTTTCTTACATTAAACCTTGACTTTATTTGCATAACTTTTGAACTTCCGCTTTGAAGATTCCATTGACTTAGCATTACACCGGAATTACGTAGTTATGGCATTTTAATATAAATAAACAAAACAAAAAAATCGTCCGTAAATGGAAAAACTTGGGGATAACAGCCTTTGTTGCTTCAAATCGCATCTCTTTAATTCAAATTGAAATAGGAAAAGTTTTGATTATTTTACATTCAGAAATGGACTTTTTTTTTTTGTAAACGGTATATGCAGTGATGGGTAACATGAATACAGATGCAAAAAATATTTTTGAAAGTTACCTATTAACATCTAATAGGCCACAATTCTTTCATTTAGCATCAGATGCAAAATTTTCTGCAATTTACTGTTAATTAAAAATGTGAGGTGAGCAGGTTTCGTCTGCTTAACAGGGGTGGAGCCAGAGGGGGGACAGGGCCCCCCTGTTGGGGATGCTGTGCTTCCCCCCCGTCGGGGAAAATTTTTGTGAGGGGTATTCAACTGTAGTTGATAAATAATAATCTGGGGAAAATTTGAGACCAATTTCATTACATTCGTCCCCCCTGTCGGGGAGATCGGGCCCTCCTAACGGGCAGTGGCCCCCCCCCCCCCCAATCGGGCAAACTCTAGCGCCATTCCTGCTGCTTAATCTGCCCCATTTCTCATGAATCGAGGACAGTTGGTCTAGAACTACCGTCACCTCCGAAGTGACGATAACCGTTGCTCCGCCCTTCTCTTTTTGAGCGGAATCGACGTAATTCTGTTGAAGACGGTTTCCTCTGCTGAGTTGCTTTCGTTTTCTATTTCATCAAATGATAAATTGCCAGATTCAAAGTAGTTTTCTAGCGTTCGGATGTTCTTTCATCTCGTAATTTTATTTTTAATGGAATGATACAAATCTATAATATTTCTACGGACAAATTTTTTATATTATTTATATACTTTAAAATGCTGTGCCTACGTCATTCCGGTGCAACACTAAGTTGATGGAACCTTCAAAGCGGAAGTTTAGGTTCTTAAACAAACGAACCAGAAAATTCGCCCGTATAAATGTATAAATTTTGATCCAAAAATTATTGTAAATATAAAATACCATCTTGTCCGAAACTGCTAGCATATTCGATTCAATCCTGTATCGTTATCGTCATCAGCATTTTGATTTCGTCACCGGTGTCATGTGAGTGTCGTGTTCTGTTTTCGAAACGAAAGGTGCAGACTGCAGAGGGACTGTTTGTTGTGTTTAGCTGGAATGGGCTGTTACCTGTGTTAGTGATAGAAGATATTTGTCTGCGCCGGTGAATGCGAATTAATTTATTTATATTTTTGTAAAGTTGTATTGCCTCAAGTGTGTTTTCTAAACAAATATTCACTTGTTGTTTCTATGATCTTGCCGGAAAACGTTCTATTCCGAAAGAACTACAAGTAAGTAAATTGCGCTTCCTTTAGTTTTTCTTCGTGAATGATTTCCGGCGATTTTCTTTGCATATTATTTGTTTTTTTTGTGATTTTATCATTGCATGCTTTATGGTTGTGATTCAAAAACACTGTAAAAGTGTTATCAGTGTTTCAATGAAACATAAATTCAAAGTTTGAAACTGAATTTTTCATTTATATAGCAAATATGTCATGTCAAGCTTCATAACATTTAAAAAAAATTATTATTGAAAGTATTTTTGTTACTTTTGTGTAGTGATAAAGTTTCCTTAATTTAATTTTTTTGATTATTTAAAAAATGATGGTAAATTTGTTGTTTGACATTACTTTACAAACAGAGTGTTTGTGTGTTGTAGAACTACAATTAAATTCAGATTGAATTGCGAAGATGACACCTCATTAATAAGCTAAGCGTCACTGAGGAATGGGACATTTGAGGGATTAAAAGTGGACAGAGTGAATAAATGACCACCCGCCCTCTTAAAAAATATAATACTTGGAATCTAATTAGCAAAAAATAATAAGAAATCTTATTTTAATTACCAACAAAAACTTTGAATGGAAAATTTGGTTTAAAAATTTTGTTAAATTCCAAACATCATAGCATAATAATGTATTAAGCTGTAATTGTTTGTCTTTTTACCATTTAAAAAAGTTTACCTTTAATAATAGCAACAATAGTGTGCGCATAAAACATGTATTTGATATCCTCACAATGCATTTGTATATAAATGCAATAACTAAAACAATAAGTATTGTTTTTAAAAATTTCTCATCAGGCACTTAAGTTCATATTATAGAAAAAAATTGTACAGAAACAAAATTGGTATTATTCAAAAGCTAGTTCTTTGAATTTTAAGATGGTGTAAAAATGGTTTTTGTGTAATAAGCCAAGATGTTTTTGTGGAAAAAAGTTAAAATTTTGAATAATTTTTAATTAATTAAAACTGCATTTTGTATTGCAAAAATCCATAGCTCTAGGTCTAGTGGTCTGCCGTGTACAATTTTTGGTACATATAAAATCTTATAGCAGCCCTTAGCTTACTCGGCGAACTTTCGATTAAGGCAAGCAGATCACAGCTATGATTTGGCTATGATGATGTTTTGGTGAATATTTGGCGGTTGCTTGGCACTACAACACTTAAGTACCTAATTTTCTGAACGATTTTTGCATTATTCTTGACTCAATTTGCTCAAAATATCCAGCCGACAAACATCATGTTAATATTTCAATCATTAATTTGTAAAACAAAAAAGTTGAAAGATTTCATTCTATCAGTGTAATAACCTATTACTAACAGTTCCAAATGCAAACTAATCTTGGAGAATATCCTGGCTTTATTAGTTTCCTTTATGTGTTATCATTGAAAAAAGCATTTTATCTGAATTTTTGAAAAAATAATAGTTTTTTCATTATGTTTAAAGTTAAAAAAAAAGCATTTAATTGCTTCTTGTTTGACTTATGATACTTTTGGGATTACTAATAAGTAGATCATAAGTAAAATGTATTTACAACACTCATGAAACATGGGAAAGAATTGATATTTTTATTAAAATAATAGAATTGTCAAATTCATTAATAAAAGCAGTTAAGTTAAAGGCACCATTTGAAATTATATGTTTTGTCAGCTTTCTTATGATATCATAAACTTGAATGATTAAATTTAGTATATATATCTTAAAGTTAGAGGTTTAAATGATTTTTTTTGAAAGTTTTGTGATATGGAATATTTTTGGTAATTGTGTATATAGAATACTTTGGTTCTGTAATAATTTAAAATATTTTATGTTAATGGAATGTTCTGTGATGGAATTTTTAAATTTTCTTAACCTGAATTGTTTTTTAATTTGCGTAACAGTTACAGTATCTATAAGGGAGAGATTAAAGTTTAAATCTTGATTTTGATTATTTTTATATTAAAATAATTTTATTTGCACTTAGAAGAATTTACTATTTCGAATTCCTGTGAAATTTTGTTTGTTCTACTTTAACTTCTTTGAAAATTATTCGGTGTTGTATATTCCCTTAATAAGTTATCAGTCAAGTTGACAGAAGAAAAACATAAAACATCCAAAATTAAATATAGATTTTCTTTTTGTCCTTTTTTTGTAATTTAACAAAATCATACATAAATTTATATTATTTGCTAGCTAACATAGTAGATTATTGTTTTTAGAATATTATAAATGTTGAATATAAAATTCATATTTGAATATTAACTGTTTGGTCATTAACTGCTAGCTCAATTTTGTAATATTTTTGTGTTTTTACTTTTTGTGTTCTTTGTGATGTCTGTAAAATGGTTATATTAAATTTTTATAAAGAACTCTGCATTCATCTACAAATTAGCAGTAAGAAATAAGGTGTAATAATTAATTAAATGTGTTAAAATATGGTTGAATAATATTTCAAAATAATACAATTTCTATGAATTTCCTATTTCAATTCCCAGCTCCCTTGCAACATGATTGTTGTTATTAATTTTTTGGTTGAACTTGTGCTATTCTTTTTCATTTGTCTCATAATTTACTATATATAAGGATGGGTATTCATTTTTAAATTTCTTTTGGATTGCCAAATTTTTCACAGACATTTTTTCATTTTTAGTTATATTTATAATTAACTTCGTTTTATTAAACATAATATTCCACATAGTGGCTAGAAGTTGGTACAGTCATATATAAGTTTTCTTGGTAGTTGTGTAGATCAAATAGGCTGATAATTTTTTAGATGAATCAGATGCTGATTCCGTTGTATATTGGGCCTGTTGCACGTTAAATTATACATAGGGCCAAACATCCTCCCATTGGTGCGACACGGAAGTTTGGAGATGGGCTTCCAGCTCGGGTGTCGTCCTCGTCATCTGACCGAGGTTGAAAATGACAAGGTCGGTCCCAAAATAACCCTTGTGTTGCTTCAAATGGAACGTTCATATAACTAAACTGAAGCTAAATTGCATGTAACGGTGTTTTATAAATACATTGTGCTGCTAAATCTTAATCCTGCTAATTCTTATATCCTGGATCAGTGGTTCCTGACTGTGGGCCTCGGATACCGATTAGTGGGCCACGGACCGCTAGTCAAGAGTCAAAATCAGGGGAGCTTATTTGAACTATCATGCGACTAGAATCTGAAATCATTTTTTAGAACAATATCATTGGTCCTGCTCTCTAAAAATGTTCAGCAACAGTATCCAGCAGTTGCCAAACTTGCACCAAGACATTTGATGGGGTTCTCGACCACTTATCTGTGTTAACATGTTCTCTCAATATTTTTTTGAAACATAAGTACAGAAACAAACTGAATATAGAAAGTGAGTTGAGGCTGAAACCGTCAAGTTTTAATCCAGATATTGACTTTCTTGTGGGGGAAACAATATCAAAAATCCCATCGAGTTTTTGGTATTTTGTATCTTGACCGCTTGCTTTTGAGATTTCTTGCATTGTGACAGCTAAGTAAAGGCAATAAAGTTTTTTGCTTTATAAAAAACATAATTTTAATCCTTTTATAGTAAGCTTTACTAATTACTGACATATATGTGTATCTAATATATTACATGTGTATTATATGTATTTGTATTTCTTTACTTATATATTAGCTAGTGGGCCTCAAAATGTTTTTCACAAAATAGGTGGTCTGCAGAACCAAAAAGGTTGGGAATCGCTGTCCGGTGAAACTAATGCTTAGGGTCCGCAGCCATTCTTCCCCTTTTTGGACTGTTTGGAGATGTGTTAGAATTTGTTTTGGGTGCACAGTGAGCTTTTTATTGGTCTCTTGCTCACGTAATGCCTGCAGCATCTGAAGTGGGTACTGGGCAAATTTTTTAAATTAAAAAAAAAAAAAAAATAGCGGCTTCGCTTTCAGCAAAGCAGGAACCTAGTAGCTTTGCTTACTCATTAAATGTTAGGAATCTAAGGTTTTTTTAAAAATTCCAAAATAGGTTCTCGCCTCAAAACGTTTCTTCGTCAAAGTCAACTGGAGCGAAGAGCACGGCAGTCGAAACAAATCCGTTCGGAAATGATATGAACTGTCAAAATTCAAACCAAAGAATTCCAACAGAAGTATTATTCAAATTCGATTAAATCGACGTATTGATTCGAAGAAAGCAAATAGGAGACAAATTAAAATGAAGCACAAGGACGGTGATGTGCTAGACACCAATATAATGATCACTGTGTGCTCAAGACACGAATATAAAGATCGCTGCGTACCCAAAACAAATGTTCTCACAGTCTTCTTCTTGGTGACAATGAATTGGGGGGAAACGGCTGCGCACCCTAAACTTTAGTTCAACCCATTATTCAAAGTAAAACTAACTCTAAGGTATAAAAATGAAAAAGATTTTTTGTTGGCAACAGTTGATTATTCCGAATTCCTACGTTCAACTGCCATTTTTCACTATCCTATGATCTTCTAGCGTCGTGGGTCAAACGATCCCACGTTGGTATGGTTTGGAAGTCTGGAAACAGGTATCGTCTTTGTCATCTGAACACGGTTCAAAGTTAGAGGTCTGTCGCCAGTTCTGGCGTAACCTCAAAGCTGGACTTCAATCTAACTAAACTAAATTAATGGAGCTCTGCAAATATTTGTAAAACTTAAGCATCCCTTCCCCACTGAATTTGCCTTCAAATTGGAATTGCGTGGACCTCTGTTACTACTTCAGGTACATGATTTCTGTGTTTATCGATGGAAATTTGCTTCTAAAAGATTTTTGAGATATGCGAATCTTTTTTTTGTACTCAATTTTCGAACTTAAAAGAATTTATTTTTTTCCATATATTGGATTCGATGCATTATTACCGAAATTTCAATGCATTTTTATTATTTAAATGATGCGTTATTAGAAAT
>BGPR01014506.1:0-39063 GCA_013235015.1 Araneus ventricosus
GGAAGCTGAAAATTTATAGTTCACTTGATAGCATAGGGCATTCGTTTAAAAAGAAAAACAATTTTTAATTAATTATGAGTTTTCTCATCTAACTGAAATTATAATTTTTAATTTTTTCACTGGGATGCTAACTCGTCACACAAATTAGGCACAGTGATCTAATTATTTGACTTAATGTGCTTTATAAATACTATTAATAGTTTATATTGCAAATGAGTAAGAATTTAACAATCGTTCTGGTTCGTTCAATTTTTATTCGTTTTGTCAAACAATTTATTGCACAATATTTCTTTATTTCTTGTTGCATTTTCATAAACATTATAAGCATGCAAAATCAGTAACATTAACGCAATTGAGTCAGACACTAATAATTAATTTTTCCTTTATGTTGCAATTTTCATATGATTGAGCTTAATTCAAGTTGGAATTTCCACTCAACCAATTAAACTTCGACATTGCGGGAAATAACGGATAGAAATAAAACCTATTGGAATTCTGTGGAAGTGTACGATTTACTCAGTAACACATAGAGTTGGGTGAAACTTAAGTTTAGGGTACGCAGCCGTTCCTCCCGACTTTGGGTCGCCAACCTTTTGTCTCCAAGAGGAAGACTGTTATAAGTTGTCACCTTAAAACGTTCCTTCGTCAAAGTCGACAGGAACGAAGAGCCGTCACCCACGGGCAGAGGACGGCAGTCTAAACTGATCTGAACTGTCAAAATTCAAATCGAAGAATTCCAAACGAAGTATTATTCAAATTAGATTAAATCGACCAATTAAATCGAAGATAGCACAAGGGAGACCAATTAAAACAATTAGCCAATGCACAAGACACTAATATAATGATCGCAGCGCGCCCAAGGCGTCAATATAAACATCGCTGAGCACCCAAAACAAATGTTCTCATATTGCTAAATCGTGTTCCTCTTGACGGCATTGAATTGGCGAACCAAAGTGGGGAGAAACGGCTGCTCACCATAAACTTAAGATTAGATGTACAGCTTCCTATACATTACAATTCCCTCGCTGTCTTTAATCGCTGCTTAACAAGCAACAACACCAACCTCAATTTTCTGAAATTTCCAAGACGAACAAAACACTGAGTTTTTCGCAAGAAATAACGAATATTTCCGAAATTTTTTTTTGACATCTGGTAAGAACATGCAGTCTCATGTCCATATCAGATGTTAAAAAAAATTCAAAAACAAATTCAGTTTTTTCTTCGTCTTTGATATTTCAAAAAATTGAGATTGATGGTGTTCCTTGTTAAGCGACAAAATGTTACTTGATTTTATGGCGATGTAATTAAAAGCAAGCAGCACTGTATTGGCAGAAGAAAATAATAAAAAATTCAATCTGTCCCTTCAGCTTCAACTTTTATAGTGCAAGTGGAAAATTAGACAACAGCACTTGAGATGTCTCCTCATACACTCGCAGGCAGAATTTATTTTTATTTCCAGTTCCGATTTTTTAATTATTTGGTTTTTTTAATCTTTTTCAAGCAATCGGTAGAAGTCAGTGTCCCAACGCCTCAGTTAAAGTTAAAAACGCGAAAAGGTGGAAAAATAAATGTCTTTCAGCTTTGCTATGCCAAGCAATCAGGCGTAAATATAATCCCTCTTCAGTCTTTAGAGGGACGAACATTCAGGAAACCCTTTTAAATGAATCTATAATGTTCTCTACATTTTTTTCTCTTACTTTGCTTTTCTGCTTTTTTATTCATTCTGTGTGCTATATTTGCTAAAATCTTTACTTTGGAAAGCGGAATCCTTTTTCTCCACTTCCTAGTTTCCTAATTGAAATGATACTTCTAGTTTTTGGATACATTTATCGAACCAAATGGTTTGTTGTTGGCGAATTATCGAACTTAAATTTATATCAACATCTAAATGAAAAAGTTCGCTTTTTAGATTTCTTCGAAAACATAGTATTTAGTAATTATCTGCTATTATTATATATTAGAGCAAGAAAAAGTAATTAAAAATTCTCGGAAACATTCAGTTTTTAATAAATCACAGTTGTCAAGCAAATATCAGTTTTCAGTTTAGCAAGAACTTGTGAACTTTCGGAAGCCTTTTTGTCATATTCCTGGTTGTCACCAGGAATAATAACACGTAACTGATAATTTTACTATGGAAGGGTTGCGAATTCAAAACTTTACGTTTCATTGCTAGAAAAATGCTTTTAGATTCGGGAGAAGACGAGTTCGTAATGCTGTTGGTAATTGTGGTATCATTCTTTGAATCAGGTTTATAGTAATAATCTTCTGAAGGAGAGGAGATATACAGGTACTCTGATGCTTTCCAAAATTTATAAACGGTGTCCGGTTTTACTGGATTTTTTTATCAGGTTTAATTTTAGAAACTTTTTAAAAAGATTTTTCACCTTTTAATTACAGGCTTAAATTCAGAAGAGTCTTGCAAAGCTGGTGAAACTTCACAGATTTGACTACACGACTGAAAGGAAATATTATCAAGTTGTATTTCGCAGATTCGTCAAAAGTCGACGATTTGGTGCAGCAGAAGAGAGGGAAGAAAAATCACCGCTGTTCTGAGCTGTCCCAAGAAAGGGTTCCCATGAGCCTTTTCTCCAAGGAAGTACACGTTGAAAGCAGTGTATAAATTGAGGCGAAATGTATTTTGAATGAGATAAGTAGTTTTGAAAAGTAGTCTTAGGAATTATTGATCAATTTTTAAAGTTCGGCTTCTTTTTGTACAAACTATGTATTATGTTAAACTGGCTTGACATGTAATTATAGTTTAGTTTAGTTACATTAACGTACCATTTCTAAGCTATACGAGAGCTATTTTGTGTCGGATGTAGTAATTTTAATTCGCAGTTATAAGACGAGGGCGACACATGAGCTAACACTTCTTCTCCAAGTTTCTGCACAAATCCAGGGAGAAGACATCCATGAAGTCAGATATAACGTGCACCAGGCCTGCATGCAAGGTGGATCGTTAATGGATTCGGATTTCAAACCAGGGGTCCTCCGGTCCCAAAGCTGAGATCTTACCCATAAGTCATTGCGGCATCAGCTTGACCTCTAAGAATTGATTAATGCTAGAATATCCTTACACAGTTTCATTGCCCTCTTTGGTAAAATTTTCTTTTGTTCTTAGTCCAAAGTTAGGTTAATCTCTTCTCTTTTACCACAGCTCGTAATTTTTCTTGATTTTGTGTCAGATCAAAGAATTTGAAAAATGGAACTTGATGTTTATCCTTTTTTTTTACTGATTGGCTTTAGTATCTGTCATTTCAAATTTTTGTCCAGAGCAGTGGAGCTTAATATTTTTGCTTAAAAAATTAAGTACCATCTCTGTTCTTCTTTTGTGCTATGAAAACCGTCTAATGGTTTTGGAGTTCATTTAGATTTGATAGAATTTTTATTTCTTAGTTCACACTGTGTGGAGAATTTGAAAAAAAATCGTCTTTCCTCTTTTTCATACAGTTGCTCTAGAGTTACATAAAAATTTCATGTAGTAAATTGGAACATCTGTGGTGATATTACGACTGAAGAAACAACGTTCTTGGTGTTTTGTCTTGTTTAATGTAATGGTAGTTACTTCATTTTTTACTGAAGTAGTACTTTAGTATTTTACTAAAAATATCCCTTTTTCATTTTGAAAATTGATGCTTTTAAAATTTACGTTTCCTTCGTAGTCTTTCATTTGATTGTTGTTTAGTTCGAACATATTTCCAGAATTTTCTTTGCATATTAATATTCTGGCAGTATATTTTCCCGAAAATTTCAACCGTATCTTACCTGATATACTTTCTGACAATTTGCCCCACAAAAATGCATAATATTAGTTTACTGAAAATTATGATTTATTCTCACGATTTGATTGCTAATTAGGATTTCTTATTATTCGTCATTAGGGAAATGGCTGGTGTTCCCGCCAGTGAACAACAATCATTACATTGATTACGAATAGCCTGCGTAAATATTGGTGGCTTTATTCTTTAATTTATTCTATAAAAAATTCCTTCAATTCAATGGTTTTGATTTACAATTTCTCTGTCGTCTTGGTCTCTCTGTCATCACAATCTCTCTTTCTGACTTTTCATCATTTAAGTCCTGTTTAGAAGGAACACAAGGGCTGTTTTGGGAAGGACCACGCAGTTTCGAACCTCTGTCAGAAGACGAGGTCGACACCTGAGCTGTCACACCCTCCCCACATTTCTGCACCACACCAGTGGAAGTACGTTCGGCACCCTACATCTGATTTATTATGCAACAGGCCTCATACACTGTGGAATACGGTTACGAACCTCGAACCCTCAGGCCCGGGACCTTACAACTAGGCCCCCGCTGCCTCCTCTACAATCTTTAAAATTTGGACGAAGAGACTTGGAACAACTCGTATTTGTACAATAATGAAATTATTCCTTTGAAACTCACTATTGAAAAAGTATTAGCACAATAAAATGCTAATTTTCTTTAATTGCAGCAATGGATTTCGGAAGTGTATTTTTAAAAAAAAATGAAACTTCAGATTCTTTTCAGGGCACAGAGTACGACAAGTTTGTTGAAAAACACAAAATTCCCGGAAACAGTGAAACGGAATCTTATAAGTTTGTGTCATTATCTGAAATATGGATTAAATGGACGTTTTTTCTTTCTTAGGTTGGAGATAAAAAAATCTTGGTTATGAATTTTTGGTATGGAAAAAAATGCATAAATAGTTAAGAATATGCTTTGATATAAAATCTCATTATGAAATTTATCAAATAAATGCATTAAACTAAGATTATAATTAACATTTTATTAAATTAAGCATTGAACTAACGTATCATTAACAAATTATTATTGAACTAATATATTTAATAAAATTTACCTTGAATAAATATGTACATTTAGGATCTCAAAATATATACTGATGTACAAATGGCATATCAATAGTTTTTCTACCGTAAATGTATTTAAGGAATTTAATTTCAAAGCAGAATTATTATTAAAGAATAGACGAAAATTTCATTATTCAAAGGATATTAAATACCCGGAATTTAAATACAAAGCCTTTTAGAAGACAACCTCAATATTTCTTTTCATGTTTAAGCGGTAATCAATGTGTAACAGTTGCGAATGTCAGAAACAAAAGTTTAAAACAAAAGACCAAAAACAGTTTAAAATACCTAACACATCCAGCAGGTTTGGTGGACTTAATATAGGCTTTTATCAAAAATTAAGGACGCAACATTATTAGATATACAAACGAAAGAGGAAACAAAGAAGATTCTTTCTAACTTTAAATTACTGAGATCAATGACTCCGCTATTAGAAGACTCAAGAAAAAGATAAAATTAGCCAAGTTTAAGACTTCTAGAAATCTCAGTGAAAGTTCTCTACCCATTTCTTACTTTTTATGTTAATCAAACGAAGTTTACAGTCTTTTTTCTTAAGAGTATTAGGTTTATCTTTAGTGAACCGCTTCTTTAATTAAAAATCTCATTACCACGAAAAGGATGTTAAGTCAATTCGGGGGCCTTCAACACGATTTGCATACACTGATAGCGGTTACGCTCAAGGTCGTAATTATTTTCCTCCTTTCGATCAACTGAAAATGAAGTCGAATGACGCCGGAACTTTGCCTTGTTTTTTGCATTCTTCGAGCAATTAAAGAAATGGCTTTCGTGGATTCCTTCTGTCCAATCAAGTGTCGGGCCGATGTCTTCCGTTTCGGAGTCTTAAATTGGTTTAGGAACGAGGGAAAGGTTTTTAATTGCGTCTTAAGTGTGTGTATGGAAAGAAGAATTTAATCTTTATAATACCAAAAGTCGATTAATTTTGTCATATTTAATTTTTGTTGAAATGAAATTCGAATTGTTCCCTGAATTCAGTGTGCTATCCTTCATTCGTATAAGAAAAAGAGCTGAACAATGTAAATTATAATATCTTTAATCATTTGAAGAAGTACTAGTTTACATCTAAGGTTTAGTTAAAGATGGGAATGAATTTGTTTGCATATTGTTTTCCAAATAATGAACAATTTCATACTTCATAAATAAATCGTAGGCACGCGTATATGTTTAGTCTATATGCTCATTATGAAGAGAATTTGTCGGAATTAAAATCTGTGAAATATATTGCGATTTGTATAATGGCTGTATCAAATTAAATATTGTCATTATCCAGGACAGATAAATATAATTTTTAACAAAATCAACCCGGTTAATTCACTCACTCGCATAATTCACTTTGTGAAAATAGTTTATAAATATGGTTAGGGTAATTTTGTTGTTGTTGTCCAAAGATTGCCTAAATTGGCCCACAAACAGTTGCCTAAATTTTACCAATTAAATCAATTAATATCTTGAACTACAAGAATAGCTCAGAAAGCAGTACATCGCCGCTAGTAATCCGCATAAATTAGAACTGGAACAAGTCAAAACAAGAAATCAGCAGAAGGACACTAAGCCATCAAATGGATCAAGAAGTATAAAAATGATACGTATCATTGTGAGGAAATAAAGAGAGAAGAGGAAGTGATACAGTTCATACATAGGTTCACGCATTTTGTACCCAATTTCTTCATCTGGGATTGAATAGAGTGCTTTATAACAAAGATAACCTTACAAAATATTTTATTTATAGAAGTTTAACAAACTTTGCAATGGAGCATTTTTTATTGTGAAAGGAATAATTGAAATTTTCATCATTTAGAATATATTAAATACCCTTCTTCTAAAAGTGTGGAGTTAAGACAATCATTTCTTCCATATTAGGTTGTAATCAATGTGCAGCAGTTGTGTGTTTCACCAGCTCAGTAAAAAAGAGCACCAAAACGTAGTTTCAATACCTTCATGTTTGGCAAGTCTTTTTGATGAATTTAATCTAGCTCTTATTTAAAAATTTGAAAGGTTAACACAAACCATTAATGAAAAAAATGTCTTCAAAACGATCTTCTTTTAAATAATAATCAAGATCAGTGACTCCGCTATTAGAAGACTTGAGAAAAGATAAAATTAGCCAGTTTTAAGTCTTCATAAAATTCATCGAAAGTTCTCTGCCCATTTCTTAATTTTTATGGTAATCAAGCGAAGTTTATAATCTTTTTTTCCCCTAAGAGTATTAGATTTATCTTTACCAAACCACTTCTTTAATTAAAATTCTCATTACTAAGATAAGAAAGTTGGTCAACTCGGGGCTTTTGGGCCAAGATTTGCATCCGCTGATAGTGGCCACGAAAAAAGCTGTAATTACTTCCTTCCATTCAATGAATTGAAAATAATGTCGGGGATCGCCGAATTTGTGTCGCCGGAACTTGGTCTTGTTTTCAGCATCTCTTGCGGAATTACAGAAATGGCTTTTGTGAACTCATTTTGTCCAATCAAATATAGTACTGATGTCTTTATTTCGGGACCCTAAATTACTTTGGAAAAGGAGGAAGGTTTTTTAATTGCCCCTTAAGTGTTTGTACGAAGGGTAGCACTTTATTTTTACAATCCAACAGTTCGATTAATTTTACGATACTCAATTGTCTTTTAAAACCTATTCGAATGAATTCATCAATTCCATTATCTATCCCTCATTCATTTAGGAAGATACGGGCGATGTAAAACAAAGTATCTCTGTTTTATTTTGAGAAATTCTTATTTAGAATTTTAGAATTCTACGAAGAATTGCATTATGGAATGCATTTTCTAAGTATAAGAATGGAAAATTTTCTGAATATTTATATATAAAAGGCAAATACCATGACTCTCTCACTCACCCACTCACTGACTCGCTCATCACGAAATCTCCCAATCCATTGGGACTAGAAACTTGAAATCTGGCAGGCGGTTGGTTCTTGAGTAGTAGTTGCTCATTAAGAAAGGAATTTTCGAAATTTTAAATAGAATTTAAATTATTTAAAAATTACTTTAAATTTCAACGTTTTGCCGGAATAACTTCGGATCCTCTTATCAAAAAAACAACACTTTCATCATCTTAAAGATAAACAAATTAGCTTTTCGATGACAACAATTTTATTTCATGTGACATTTTTTCAATTTTAAATAATGTTTCAAAATGTTTTAAAACATGAATTGTAACAATGCTTTTATTCTTGCAAATAAAATTCAAATCATCTTATTGAAAATCTCACGCAAGTCTTTTATTCACGTGCTTTTTCAGTTGCTACGGTTGTGACAGTATAAATTGCTTTCTTTTGGAAATTAACTCCAAAGCAGAATTTTCATTTTAGTATCCATTTCATTTCTGAAATTTTTTATCGCATCTGCTTCAAAGTAATATTTTTATGAAGCGTGGAAACAGATATTTAATTTGAGGTTTGTTTGTTTTTATTGTGTATGAAGTAGACTGAAATGATTTGCGTCCTTTCTTCAAGCGTTTAATCTAGTGCTTTCCTGCCATTTTAAAATTATGAGGCATGAAAACGCTTTCAAATTTTTGTATATTGCATTATAGGTAATTTTTTTATTAGACTTTTGGTTAGGCTGAAGAGTACAGTACTGCCGCCAAACTTGAATTTCCTCAAGTGATAACTCATCGAATTTGATATTAAATTTAGCGCAGTTCAGAAGTTATGGTAGGAAGTCAGCTCAGCGGTAAAAGAGCGGTAAAGAGTCGTGAAGCTGGTGAAGGGATTTTTTTGGTTAGTTTAGAGATGACAGAATCTTTGCTTTGAATTTTTGGTATATTATTCAATGCGCAAAATATATAAAAAGTTAAGAATATGCTTTGATAGAAAATCTCATAATGTAGTTGAACACATAAATTCAAATCAGATTATCATTATCATATTATTAAATTAAGCATTGAAGTTAAAAAACATTAACAAATTATTATTGAACTAATAAATTTACTAAAATTACTTTGAATAAATATCTACATTTAAGATCTCAAAAATTATACGGATGTCAAAATGGCGCAACAATTATTTTTTCCCCTGTAAAAATATTTAAGAAATTTTATTTGAAAGCTGAATTTTCATTAAACAATAGAAGAAAATTTTATTACTCAAAAGATATTAAATATCCGGAATTTAAATACAAAGCCTTTTAGAAGAAGATATCAAGTTTTATTTTCTTTGTTTAAGCGGTAATCAATGTTCAACAGTTGCGAATGTCAGAAAAAGAGCTTAAAACACTTACACATCCAGCAAGTTTGATGGGCTTAATTTAGGCTTTTATCAAAAATTAAAAACGCAATGATATTAGAGATACAAACGAAAGAGGGGAAAAAAAGATTCCTTCGAACTTTAAATAACTAAGATCAATGACTGCGCTATTAGAAGACTTAGGAAAAAGATAAAATTAGCCAGGTTTAAGACTTCAAGAAATTTCATTGAAAGTTTTCTCACCATTTCTTGCTTTTTATGTTAATGAAACGAAGTTTACATTCTTTTTTCTTAAGAGCATTAGGTATATCTTTAGTGAACCGCTTCTTTAATTAAAAATCTCATTACCACGAAAAGTAAGTTAAGTCAACTCGAGGGCTTTGCAACAAGATTTGCATACACTGATAGCGGTTACGGACAAGGCCGTAATTATTTTCCTCCTTTCGATCAACTGAAAATGAAGTCGAATGACGCCGGAACTTTGCCTCGTTTTCAGCATTCCTCGCGCAATTAAAGAAATGGCTTTCACGGATTCATTCTGTCCAATCAAGTATCGGGCCGATGTCTTCCGTTTCGGAGTCTTAAATTTCTTTAGGAACACTGGAAAGGTTTTTAATTGCGTCTTAAGTGTGTGTATGGGAAGACGCATTGAATCTTTATAATGCCAAAGGTCGATTAATTTTGAGATAGTTAATTTTTATTGAAATGAAATTCGAATGAATTCCTTTATCTACCCTTCATTACTGTAACAAGAGCTGAACAACATAAATTATAATTTCTTTAATAATTTGAAGAAGGACTTGTTTACATCTAAGGTTTAGTTAACGATAGGAAGGAATTTCTATGCATATTATTTTCAAAAAATAAACAATTTCATACTTAATAAATAAATCGTAGGTACACGTAAATATTTAAAACACTTTTTAATAGATGAGTCTGAATGCTCATTATGAAGAAAATTTGTCGGAATTAAAATCTGTGAAAGATATTCCGATTTGTATAATGGCAGTATCAAATTAAATATCATCATTATCATTGACAGATTAATTAATATTATTTTTAACAAAATCACTCGCTAAATTCACTCACTTACATAATTCACTTTGAATAAAAGGAGAGACCCTGAATTTGAATCGACCGGTATCATAACTTATTTGGGATATAAAATATTTGGGATATAAAATAGGTAAATTATGTTGGGTGCATGAAATAATTAAGAGAATGTGCTATGTGCATATAGTTAGAGGCCAAGTGTTTAGATGTAGGTATTATCCATTAATTATTTGAAAAAAAGACAAAAATCCTATGCGTTGTTTTAAATTAAGCTGGAAAATACGTTATTATATCCTCAGACAGAAAATTCCGTTGGCTACAATTTATTATAAAATTTTGTGAAAAATAGCTTAAAAATATGGTAGGGGAATTTTGTTGTAGTTGTCCAAGTTGTTTTGTGTTTTGTAGATGCCTGGATTGGTCTTCCAAACAGTTGCCTAAATTTTAGCATTTAAATCAATTAATATCTTAAACTACAGGAATAGCTCAGAAAGCAGTTTATCACCTCTAGCAGTTCTCATAAATTTGAACTGGAACAAGTCAAGACAAGAAATCAGTATAAGGACACTAAGCCATCAAATGGACCAAAAAGTAGAAAAAGGATAAGTATCATTGTGAGAAAACAAGGAGAGAAGAGGAAGTGATATAGTGCATAAAATGCCATACCTTGGTTCACGCAATTTGTACCCAATATCTACATCTGGGATTGCATCGAGTGCTTTCTAACAAAGATAACTTTTCAAAATATTTTCTTAGTCCTTCTTCTAAAAGTGTAGAGTTAAGACTATCAGTTCTTCCATATTAGATGCAATCAATGTGCAACAGTTATGTATTTCACTAGCTCATTAAAAAAGAGCACCAAAACGTAGTTTCGATACGTTCATGTTTAGCAAGTCTTTATGATGAATTTAATCTATCTTTTAAGCTAGCTTTTTTTATTTTTAGAAAAATTAAAAAAGTTTAATACAAACCATTAATGAAAGAAAGTCTTCAAAGATTTAAAAAAATAATCAAGATCAGCGATTCCGCTATTAGAAGACTTAAGAAAAGATAAAATTAGCTAGTTTTACGACTTCTTAAAAATTCATTCTCTGCCCAATTCTTGCTTTCTATGTTAATCAAGTGAAGTTTATAATCCTTTTTTTCCTAAGAGTATTACATTTACCTTTACCAAACCAATTCTTTAATTAATATTCTCATTACTGAGATAAGAAAGTTGAGTCAACTTAATGTTCTTGGGCCAAGATTTGCATCCGCTGATAGTGGCCACGGATAAATCCGTAATCACTTTTCCTCCATTCGATCAATTGAAAATAAAGTTGGATATCGCCGCATTTGTGTCGCCGGAACTTTGGCTTGTTTTTAACATCTCTTTTGTAATTAAAGAAATGACTTTTGTGAACTCATTTTGTCCAATCAAGTATAGGGCTGTTGTATTCCAGTTCGGGACCCTAAATTACTTCAGAGAAGGAGTCTTTAATTGCGTCTTAAGTGTTTGTACGGAAAGTAACATTTTATTTTTACAATCCAACAGTTCGATTAATTTTGCGATTCTCAATTGTCTTTGAAAAGCTATTCGAATGAGTTCATTAATTCCATTATCTATTCCTCATTCGTTTAGGAAGACAGTCACAATATAAGATATAATATCTCTGTTTAATTTTAGAAATTCGTATTTAGTATATTAAAATTCCACGAATAATTATATTATGGAAGGAATTCTCTATTCATAAAAATAGAAAATTTTATAAAGATATATGATTAAAATTTCATTAAAATTGGCGTACTGTTACATATAATAACTTAAAATGGCTGCATTTGACGAATGTATGCCGTCAAGTTAAACTAGTTTCAAAGAATATTTACCGGTAAATGGAATTTTAATTATAAGAAATTCTGCCATAATTATTAAAATAACAAAGATTTATCAACCTCTTAACTGGTTTGTTTTCTCAACTGTCTAACTAGATAATATCTTCTATTTTGGGAATGCGTTGTCATTTTAGTTCATTTGAGAACCTAAAAGACAGTTGAAATATTTATGCATCCCACATAATTTTTTTATCGAATTATAATGTCTGTGAATGACTTTGTTTCAGTTTATAACTTTAAAATTGCGATAATTCGTTGCACGTACAGCGTACGGGCAAACTGGTTAATGTTACAATACTGGCCGCAACAGTGACTTCTTATGAAAGATGTATTCAAAATACAGAATTTATTGAGTGATATTTTATTATTTCTTATTGTATTTAATTTCTTTATTAAATTAATTTCGTGTCTAGTATTTTTAAAGTAAAAACTACTATTATATAAAATATTACAATACGCAAAATGATTTTATGATCTGAAAAGTTTTTTAATTAAAACTAAAATATGAATTGAGCCAGAAGATTTTTAAAAAGCGCTGATAGTTAATTTTCTTTATAAATGATTAATTATTTGTTATTTAGATACTTCAAATTTTTTAAAACAAACAATGCAGTATAAGATAGGTTTTGATGAATATTTTGGAGCAAGTAATTAAATAGTTAATTTTTTATTAATCAACAGCACGAAAAATCAATCAAATCAATAATCTTTCCTGATATAAATTGTTTATCGTCGTTGTGAATCGTCTACTTTTCTCAACGACAACTAAATCTGGCTTTGTGCGGAAATTCATCTCGCATATTGCTTTCTAATTTTAAGGCCGTTCTATGAATGTTGAAGTCGGAATTTCTGTGAGTACATATTACATTTCGTTTTATTTTATACTACAGTGCCATTTTATTTTTGTACTTTGGCATAAAAAAAGCAACATCTAAGGCTGAGAGTGAATTTTTTTGTAAAAGAAATCGTGAACTGCAATGTTTTACGACTTTCTCGCAAACTTCTGAGAAGAGTCGTATGATTTTTTAAACCTTGCATCATTAATATAGTTGCTTAATTTGTAGCTAAATGAAAAATCTCTACATAAATGCTTATACATATTAAAAAGGGGGAAATATATATACGGAAGAGAAAAGGTAAAAATATATGTAATAAATATACAGGAAGAAATTATTTGATTAACACCTCAACTGTTTCATTTTCTTTGCTATCTAATAAGATGATCCCTTCTGTTTTGGAAAGGGGCCATCGTTTTCATTCATCTCAAAAGGTATATAATACTTAAGATGTTTATAGATTCTACGTAATTCTTGTGCAAAATTATAAAACTAATTAATGATTAAATTTCAGTTTTAAGACTAAACATGCGATAATTCGATGCACGAGTATTATCAAGCTTTTAAGTTAAACGGTTAATCCTCTCCAGTAATACACGATTATCCAGTCTGGAGTACAGAAACCGATCCGAGTACCAAAGTAAAGGTTTCAGCCAAGAAAAGAGACAGAAGGAATAAAGAAAAAAAAAAGGAAAGAAATATTTAATAAAAGTTAGAGATTTATTTAAAAACATTTTCCTGAATGTGTTAATTAAACTCGGCAAAGAATGATTCTTAAGTTTGATTACCTGATGCCCAAAAGTGGAAGAAATATTTTTTCGCTATCGAACTTTCACTAAAGTATTCGAACAGTGAATTTCACTGATTGGTTATAGAAGGAAATAAGAATAACTGAAAATAAAAATAAATTCCCACTGCGATTGGGTAGAAATTCATCTCGCATGCTGCTGTCTAATTTTATAGACGCACTATAAAAATTGAGGCTGAAAGTTTTGCGAGGACGTATTGTATTTCGTGCTATTTTATGTCCCCAATGCAGTGCTACTCTCTTTTAGTACTGCGGAATAAAAGAAGCAGCATTTAAGGCTGAGATTGAATTTTAATGTAATGGAAGTCGTAAAATTCAGCGTGTTGCCAACTCTCTTGTACATTTCCGAGGAATGTCGTAAGTTTCTTTTTATCTTTTGCTCACCACGATGTCGAAGTTTAACTTGTGGTTAACTGGAAACCTTTACAGAAAAGTTTATATATGTTACCGGCAATGTGTGAAATGCCGTTTTTAGGCAAAGTGTGAAATATGAGATTTATTATATACTTTTCCTAGGCACTGTATATAATACCTAGGCATTCTATAGAATGACAAATGCTATTTAGGCAAAGTATTAAAAAAAAGTTCATAATAAGGCTATTATTTAAAAGGCATGCATTCCTCAAAAATACAATGTTATTTAGAAAAAAGTAATAAAAGAGTACCATTAAAAAATCTTTTATTCAATATTTCGTAAAGCAAAATGAAAGTTTTAATATCAAAGTTTATGCCTTTCTTATTAAAGAAAACAAAATAAATTGTGAATCTACTTATTACATCAAGGAAGCAAATAATTTAATTTTGAATTGCACTTAACTTTATTTCTTATATAATCAAATCGGCGATTTATTTCATACTTTGCCGGTTTGTCATTTGGCATTCTATAGAATGCCTAGGAAATGTGTGAAATATAAATCGTTTCATACATTGCCGGCTAGTTTAAGGCATTATATACAATGCCTAGGCATTATATACAATGCCTAGGCATTATATACAATGCCTAGGCATTCTATAGAATGCCGGATTTCAAACTTTGCCGGTAACATATACATTGGAAAAGGAAGAAATCTTTTCATATCACGAAAATTGTATGATTTATTCATTCAACTAATATGCAATAAGAAGTTTATTGATTTAATTTATATTTTGTAAAAATTAGATGGCATACGTAGATGAATTATTGTTTTCCATTAAAAAGTAACCATACATATTTTTAAAACTTTGATTTGTGCTGTAAATGGATCGTTTTCATATTCTGCATATAAAAAAAGTTTTCTTCAAATTGTTTTTTAAATTTTAAGTTAGAATTTCAAGTAATCTGAAATTAATTTTAACATGTAATGATGAGATTCCAGAAATAACAACCGATTGTTGCTTTCAGAAACCTTTGCTAGGTTTAATGCTATAGAGCATTTTCTTGTAATAATAATTCATCAAGATAATAATTTTGATCCTTGAAAATTCCTTGAAAATAAAGAGCTATAATAGGGCTTTTGTTTTATCGAAGTTTCAAGATCGTATTTCTGTATTATTGCGTGCATTAATACTTTAGCATTTTTAAAGTGATTAGTGAGATAGTAGCTGGAAACCGATTAACCAGTTTATATTAGTTAAGTTGCATTTAATAATTCAAAATAGTTTCCTAACAGATAATTGAAATGGGCCTTTGAAACAAATATTTTGATTTCAAAAACTATGCAAATATAATGCTTGTCACCGAGTACAACGTTCCAATCTTGCACCAGATGTTTCTCACCTTTTAAAATGTTGACTTAGCGTCAAACCGTGAGAAGTTCTTCCTTTCCTACCTAATTAAAATTCTCACAGCAGAAAAAGATTTTTTTGCGGGCAAACAGCTCCATAATTCTTGAAGTAACATATTAAAACTGTTTCAAAGTGTATTTCAGTTTTCTAAATAAAGCGGTAAAAGTACTCATCAAAAGCTGTCACACACTTTACAGAGCCTTAGGAATTCCCAGCTTTCAACATATTTTATCAACATCTGGCATTGTATCAAAAGGAAAAAAGTTAACATTCAGAGTGAAATCAAATTGTGAGATGTCATATTCCTACAACCGCTTATTTCTCAGGTGCGCTTTAAGAAGCAAAGTGTCAATTAAAGTCAACAGTCGAAAAGAAACGCTTTGTTTGAGTTTCTGTTTCCGCATTGAGCTCTCGCGCGGAAGTGTTTTAATTTGACTTCGTGGAACAAACACAAAATATGTCCGTCACCAGAAATTAAGAAGTCATTAGCATAAAAGAACTTTGAAGAGAAAGTACAGATTTTTGGAAGCTGAAAATGTAAAGTTCAGTAGATAGCATAGGGCATTTGTTAAAGAGGAAAACAACTTTTAATTGATTATGAGTTTTCTCATCAAGCTCAAATTAAAATTTTTAACTTTTTAAGTGGGACACTAACTCGTCACATAAATTATGTATAGTGATCTGATTACCTGATTTAATGTGTTTTATAAATGCTATTAATTGTGATATTGCAAATGAGTAAAAATTTAACAATCGTTTTGGTTCGTTCAATTTTTATTCATTTTGTCACACAATGTATTGCACAATATTTCTTTACTAGAAAATCACCCGTCATGAAATGACGGATGCAAATTGTCTCTTCATTCGAGAGATTTCCCAAAAAATTTGTCGTGTTTAAATTTGACGTGTGTAAATAGATATATGTAAGAGAGAAATGTTTAACATTGATTGAAAAGAAATAAAATAAACATATGTTTTATGAAAGGAATTTTTTTTCCATTGACATATTACAGTCGAACCGCGATATAGCGAACCCGGGATATAACGACCCCTCGGTTACAGCGAACCTTTTACATGGTCCCAACTGAGCCCTATGTTAATAATGTATTTTCATACGTTTACAACGAACAGAAAACGCTAGAGACTCTATTATAGCGAACTGAAAATTTCTATAACTTCAAACTTTTCACTTGTACAAAGGGACATTCTTTAGTAATTGTGCTCAAGTCAACCCAACTTCTACAAGAGTTACCCCTTTTGCATGAAATACTCTGCTTCAAAGACCACATTCCTCGCCTATTGCACCTTTGTTACAGTCGCTGCTAACCCCATAAGTGGGACAAAGGAACAACAGGCAAGGCTCTTTACAGTTTCTGTCTCCCCTCCTCCCCCCTGTGGACACCTGGCCTGGTGTCCAACAAGGAAGGGGGACGACTTTTTGGTCAGACAACCTAGGAGCAATCACGTGTTTTCTCTGCCGTTTTACTTTAATTGTTTATCATTCTGTGAGCTTTGCAGTGACTATGGCTAACATTGGCAAGCGAATTATTTAATACTTTATTTGTCTCTAATTAGTAATGAAAATATTATGTTATTAAAAAGTTTATTATAGAAGTAGCATCTTAGCATGTTAGGGCATTTTTTTGCAAATATGGATACAGCGAACCTCGGTTAGAACGAACTTCTGAGTCGGTCCATTGAGGGTTCGTTATAACGGAGTTTGACTGTATTTACATATTTCTTTATTCAAATAACCTCTGGGTAAACAACATTACGTGTGAAGTATTTTTTTTGTTTAAGAATTTTCCTTGTACATCAGATGTCTTTGTGTAAATTTTAACGTGAGTGGGGTTCCTAGACCATGAAAGTGCAACACAGAGCTGTCCATGTGAAAAGACAGGCTCATCGAGGTTCTAGAGTTTGTCTTTCGATCGGCGACTATGAGCGGTTGCATCTCTTTTGATTGCTTTGGAAGCTTGAGATTGAGCTGGTGTTTCGGCTTCGATGCGATTTCTATGAACAGTTGCATTTACTTCTTTGCGAGTTTGAGATTGGGCTGGAGTTTGTCTTTTTATGTGAAGGCGTTATTTTCGAGTATGATTTTCTCGGAGATTTTGAGCTTGTGATAGAGAGAATTTCGACTTCAAAGCGTCTTCTGTAAGTGACTGCATCTACTGCACGACTCCTGTCCAGCGATTCCTGGCTTTGCCTTGCTAACCATCTTACTTTCCTTTCCTTTGTCATCCGCCGTCTTCGTTGGTATTCATTGTAAAAAAAAATAGTAAACTAATTCATGATTGTAAAGTATTAAATTATAGTGAAAATGTATACAGAATATGTACATAATTCAATAACCATAAATTCTCGGAGTTTCAAACGTAAGTCGAAAGTTAAAATTTCAAAGGAATACTTTTTCGAAATTCTAATCAAAACAAAGCAATTCTCCACTTGTCGAACGTTGCCAAAAAATATTATCAAATTATATCATGATAGCAATAAATAATCAGAAACATCGTGGCGTCCAAACTATATCACGCACATGATACATCACTGACGTGATTTACTACTTTCTATTAAAAAACGGAAATTAATTTGAAATATATGATTAATATAATTTAAAATTTCTCGGGAACTATTGATCATAGCGAGATAAAATTTATATCGATCGATACCAAATTTTATTTCACTATTTTAGAACTATTAGATTTGAAATTATAACTATAATTACTTTTTTAAATTTAAAATTACTGAAATTTAGGTGCTCTAACAATGAAATAATGCTGTTTAACGTCTCGCAGTGCTATGGCGCGAATTTTATTGTTGGTGACGTCAGAGCGTTACCGGATCAATGGGAGACAGATCTGGGCTATTATATTAGTAATTTCTTGTTGCATTTTCATAAACATAATAAGCATTCAAAATCTTTAAAATTAACGCAATTGAATCAAACAGTAATAATAAATTTTTCCTTTGCTACAATTTTCATACTATTGAGCCGAATTTAAGTTGGGATTTCCAATTAAACTTCGATTGTGGAAAATAAGAGATAGGAAAAAAAAACTATTCGAATTCTCTGGAAGTGTACGAGTAACTCAGTAACATACAGAGTTGGGTAAAACATAAGTTTAGGATGCGCAGCCGTCTTCCCCATTTTGGATCGCCAACTTTTTGTCGCCAAGATGAAGACGGTTTGGCACTGTGACAGCATTTATTTTGGGTGGGCAGTCAGCTTTTTATTAGTCTCTTGCGCACACGATGCCTGAGGTATATAAACAGGGAATCTGGCAAATGTTCTAAACTTAGAAAAACATCAGCGGCTTCGCTTTCAGCAAAGCGGGAATCTCTTAGCTTCGCTTTTTCATTGAATGTTAGGAATCTAGTTTTTTTTTTAATTCCAAAATAAGTTGTCACCTGAAAACGTTCCTTCGGCAAAGTTAACAGGAGCGAAGAGCCGTGACCCATGGGTAGATAATGGCAGTATAAACTGATCTCAACTGTCAAATTTCAAACCGAAGAATTATTCAAATTCGATTAAATCGACAAATTAAATCGAAGATAACACAAGGGAGACAAATTAAAACGATTCGCCGATGCGCAAGACACGAATATTAACATCGCAGCGCACCCAAAACAAATGTTCTCACATCGCTAAACCGTCTTCCTCTTGGCGTCAATGAATTGGCGATCCAAAGAGGTGGGTGGGAGAAACGGCTGCTCACCCTAAACTTAAGATTAACCTAGAGTTGTACCGCTTTCTATACATTACAATTCCCTCGCTGTCTTAAATAGTTGCTTAACAAACAACACCATCAATATCAATTTTTTGGAATTTCAAAGACGAAGAAAACACCGAATTTCTCGCAAGAGATAACGAATATTTCTGAAATTTTTTTAAACATCTGATAAGTACATGCAGTCTCATGTTCATATCAGAAGTTAAAAAATTCGTTATTACAATTCAGTTTTTTCTTCGTCTTCGATATTTCAAAAAATTGAGATTGATGGTGTTCCTTGTTAAGCGACAAAATGTTACTTGATTTTATGGCCATGTAATAAAAGCAAGAAGCACTGTATTGGCAGCAGAAAATAATAAAAATTTCAATCTGTCCTTTCAGCCTCAACTTTATAGTGCAAGTACAAAATTAGACAACGGCACTTGAGATGACTTCTCATACATTCTCAGGCAGAATTTATATTTATTTCCAGTTCCGAATCTTGGAAATTTTTTTTATCTTCTTGTCAAATGGAGCAGCAATTGTTTTCTTTTCCCCGTAAAAATATTTAAGAAATTTTATTTCAAAGCAGAAAAATTATTAAAGAATAGACGAAAATGTCATTATTCAAAATATATTAAATACCCGGAATTTAAATACAAGGCCTTACAGGAGACAATCTTAAGTTTTCTTTTCATGTTTAAGCGGTAATAAATGTGCAACAGTTGCGAACGTCACGAACAAAAGCTTTAAAAACCAGGTAAAAAAAGGGTTTTAAAATACCTCCACATCCAACAAGTTTGATGGATTTAATCTAGGCCTTTATGAAAAATTAAGAAGGTAACGGTATTAGAGATACAAGCCAGAAAGGAAAAAGAAGATGCCTTCGAAATTTAACTAACTGAGATCAATGACTCCGCTATTAGAAGACTCAAGAAAAAGATAAAATTAGCCAGGTTTAAGACTTCAAGAAATCTCAGTGAAAGTTTTCTCACAATTTCTTGCTTTTTATGTTAATCAAACGAAGTTTACATTCTTTTTTCTTAAGAGCATTAGGTTTATCTTTAGTGAGCCGCTTCTTTATTTAAAAATCTCATTACCACGAAAAGTAAGTTAAGTCAACTCGGGGCCTTACAACAAGATTTGCATACACTGATAGCGGCTATGGACAAGGCCGTAATTATTTTCCTCCTTTCGATAAACTGAAAATGAAGTCGAATGACGCCGGAACTTTGCCTCGTTTTCAGCATTCCTCGCGCAATTAAAGAAATGGCTTTCCTGGATTCCTTCTGTCCAATCAAGTATCGGGCCGATGTCTTCCGCTTCGGAGTCTTAAATTGCTTTAGGAACGCAGGAAAGGTTTTTAATTGCGTCTTAAGTGTGTGTATGGGAAGAAGCATTTAATCTTTATAATGCCAAAGGTCGATTAATTTTGCGATAGTTAATTTTTGTTGAAATAAAATTCGAATTAGTCCCTCAATTCCATTATCTGACCTTTAATCCTATAACAAGAGCCGAACAACGTAAATTATAATATCTTTAATCATATGAAGAAGGACTTGTTTACATCTAAGGATTATTTAAGGATAGGAAGGAATTTCTATGCATATTTTTTAAAAAAAAACAAACAATTTCATACTTAATAAATAAATCGTAGGTACACGTATATATTTAAAACCCTTTTTAATAGATGAGTCCGAATGCTCATTATGAAGAAAATTTGTCGGAATTAAAATCTGTGAAAGAACTGCTTTCTAGATTGCATGAACTACAAAGAAAACGGAAATCGCTTCGAAATATTTAATAAAAATAAAATGTTAACAAAATTAGTTGTTGCCATATATGATATGCCAAAATAATATCATGTAAAAGTAGCAAAATACAGGAGCAATGCAATTCTTTAAGAAATTTAAAATAATTTTAATGAATATTTACTAACAGCTAAGTAATGAAATATTAAATGCCTCTTTTGAAGAGGTAAATTTCCCTTTAATTCTCTGTCATCTGTTGGTCACTAAAATGATAGAATTCCTTTCTTCAATTAAAAATTTATATTTTCGTCCATCTAGTATGACGAACATGATTAGCATCATTAAATGGTATTTTATACAGTAAAAGCTCTCTAAGTGGCCAACCCTACTTAGAAGTTCCCCCTCTCAACGACCATTTTTGTTTGGCTTGGAGTTTTTGGCCCATAGACAGAATGTTAAATAATTCCTCGGAACATCTACTCAATCCTCTCTGAGCGGCTGGTTTAGTCGCCCGTTCTACTTCAATAAAATACACCCCTTTCGTCTGGACCTTTTATTAAGATAAACATGACGAAAGAAAGAACAAAAATCCATACACTCAAGAACAATACCGGAAATCAGATAGAAATAAATCATTCCTTATCCAGTATGAAAAGAAAAGTGAACTTCAGCCTCAGTTGGGGTGGGGCATTCGAGACTTTATTTATGTCTTTCTGGTGCTGACAAAGAAGCTGCTGAAATGGGTTGCGATAGTCTGCAAATGAAACTTTTAGCTCAACAGACTTTAGAAAAAATAGAAGATATTATTGCCCATTCCTCAACAACTACCGACAAAACGAATACGGATTTATTTTCCCTATTAGTTCACCGTACGCACAGCCTTGGTGGAATGTATAAGTCTGTAGTTGAGAGTAAAACGTTCTCATATCGGTATGACAGGCGTTATAATGTCTTCCGGATTAGATGCCATGTTTTCAGAAAGTAGTTCAAAGACATGAGGTTCCAACCCATTTGCCCTCGTGTAGTTTCAGAAGGGGAAATAATTTAACAAATCAAATCTAAATGGGTATACATAGTGTCCACTAAAGTCCTTCTACTTCACATTAACTTGAGAGCGGCGACAACTATTGCCACAAACTTGGTGTCTAGGAATATTAAAATGACCATGCGCTACACGGTGAAATCGGTTGCAGCGCCACCTGCGGCAAACAACGGAGAGCGTTCCTATCTCGACAATGGAACAAGATACGGGAAAAAAGACAGTTACAAAATTTTAGAGCGTCTTCGATTTAGTAAGAAAAGACACCTTGAGAGAAATAGTGCTAAGAACAAAACGTTTAAAATGCGCATTTGTTTGGTCGCGATTTCCAACACTCTTCCGCCAGAAAAGCGTTAGAAAGAAAATAGAACAATTAGTTATGAGCAAATACTCTTATTTTCGGTGTTCGAGATGCTCTCCGTCAGCTACAATGCCGTAGGGTCGACGTTTATTGTTCAAAAGTTACAGCGCACCTGGCGGAAAACAACGGAGTTAGTGTTCACCGAAAATAAAGGTATATTGTGAAAACTAACTGTTTTTTTCTCGTTTTAACCCGTTTAGAGATGTCACAGTTTCGGAAATCGAGAAAAAACAAATGTGCATTTTAAACGTCCATTTCTTCGTATGAATGTGTACAAGATATCTTTTCGTACTAAATCGAAGACGGTCTACAATTTTGCAATTGACTTCTTTCCCGTATCTTTCACCGTTTACGAGATAGGACCGCTAATTCCAAAATTTGCCGATAGATGGCTTTGTAAGTTGTCTCATCGAGTAGCGCATAGCCTTTTCACTATACCTAGACCCCAACTTTATGGACTAAGCTGTCACCGTTTAGAAGTTAATGGGTGTTGCAACGGATATATGTGGGAACCTTGTATATTTTTATAACTACTATTATTCTCTTATTACTACTTATTCTCTATAACTTCGACTAACTAAATTCGACAAATACACTTACTATTGAAAGATCTGAATAAAGAAAACTTATTCTAGTAAAATATGAAACAGTTTCAAATTCAGCCAAATGAAACGACTTCTTAAAAAAAAAAAAAATGTTTGTGAACACTAATTTCTTAAAAGTATGCTTTTAAAATAAATATCTTATACGAGATAATTTCATCAGCTTTCTAATATTAGAGAAATAATACTTGAGTCTGTAAAAAACCCAGCAAGTGACATTTTTAATAAGCATCTACAGAAAAAAAATATAGAATAGCAAACATTTTTCCCGTAAATTCTTTAGAAACAAATCATTCATCCACTGATTCTACTTAGAAACATTACTAATATCAAGAAATAAGAAGAGGAAGAGAAATTATTATTTCATGCTCGCAAGTAAATATTTCTGTGAATGGGGGGAAACAAAAAGAATAAAGGAAAGGAAAAAAAAGAAATATCTAATATTATGTTAGAAATTTATTTCAAGAAATATGTTCGAGAAATGCTAGGAATAATGCCTTTCGCTAATTAAATGAAACGATTTCCTCGAACAATTTTAGATCAACAACAGGGCCTTCTTAAGAAATGTGTTTTCAAATAAAAAAAAATATTTCAGTCTTATATATTAATTTCCTTCATCTCTAGTTTCTAAGGTTACTCATCAAATACTGAAATCAATAAAAATCTATTAAGCGAATCTTTTCATTTAGCTTTTAATAACAAAAATTTCAGCCCCATCATCTTCCAGGAACAAATCATTCGGTCCAGTTACTGTATTCAGCAACATCACTGTTAACACTTCGATCGCGAGTACAATATAGGACAAAAGGGCTCTAAAGTAAAAATTTCTGCGAATGGGAGTTTTAGAAAATATAAGTAAAAAAGAGTAAAATAAAGAAGGGCAAATATAGAGTAAAAGTTAGACACTTAATTACTAATATTATTACGCAAAGTTGTCCGTTGGTTGGACGTGAATGTAGTCCAACAAGAAGAATAGTAAAAATATGACTCTTTATTCCACGAATATTTCAGAAAACAAAACGTAGCACAGGCAACAAAACTAATCAGCTCTTTTATAAATTAACAGCACAAGCAGACAGCAGATCACTAATAAATATCAGTAACAGCATTTTCAATAGCGCTGAATGTCTACCAGCTTTGGACTGCGGTCAAAGCTCCAAAAACTATAGATTTCTCGTTTGTGTAGCTCTCTTTTATACCTTTTCTGACTGGATTTGACGTCACACAGAAAGCTCTAGAAGGTTCTCCAAATTTCCGTTTCCAGTAGAGATAGGGCCATAAATCTTGAATTTTCTGTAAGCTCCATTTTGTCACCAAAATGATCGCCAAGTTTATTGCGAACATTGGGGCTCATTGGCTTGGCTTCCAGTAAAACTCTCTGTTTTGTCATAATATTAACATGCCAGACAAACAAATTTACAGCTTCTTAACAATATTTTCTTAAATGCCTGTGTACCTTAAAACTGAAGATGAATAATTTTTGCAGTTGATTGCTTGACTTCGCAAAACTAGAAGAGGCTTATTATTCCACCTTTTTGCCTTGTTAATCTTTCCCTAGGGTTTAGGACAACGATTACTACCTTTTAGGTATAAACAACTTAGGGTGAGTTGGGGTAGTACTTTGATGCAGTTCTTAAATTTTGATGATTGGAATGGCTCAAGATGTTCATATCCCCTGATATATATGTCACTGTAACCTGATATATATGCACACGGTAAATTTTTCGGCTATGTTAAGTCAAAAGTTAATTCACAAATGAATCAAACCGCTAATCTTCTAGTCGAAGTAAATTTTACTCTAAGTACCTGTTGTGGGATTTCTTTCACTAATAACGGCCAGGGAATCTACTACAAAGGTAGGGAAAAACATTTATTTTTATGAACTATATTAAGTTTTGAGGTTTTTTAGCGTTGATTTTGCGTGACCACTTCTTTTAAGTAGAAAAGTCTCTTGGTCAGATTGATACAGTTGACTCCAGAACACATTAATACGCATCTTTAGTGTGTGTCGGTGCGCCTTAACAGCAACTACTTTGCAAAATCGTCTTCAGAAATGGAAAAAAACGTGCAAATGAACTCTCTAAGAGAAACAATTAAGCATTTGTTTAAACTATGAAAACAGTTTGAATTTTATTGTAAAAATGAAAAGAATTGTTGTAAATTAAGTTTAAAATATTTTTTAACGAATTTATTAAAATTGGAGAGAAAACTTCTACGGAAATTTATTTAATATGATCGAAAAGAGAATTTTTTGTATTTTTAGACGGTGTGAAAATTATTTTTGAGCTAATTTTTTTCGTAAGTCATCAAGGAAGAACTCGAAAATTTTCCTTAATTTTAAATTCGTTAAAATTTCAAAAAAAAAAATGGCTTCAAGGTACACATTATTCTTTCCCTCCAAAGTATATTTACACACACAGACAAACATTCTCCCGTATTATTTGTAGAGATAAATTATTTTCTGGGGCATTATTGCGGCAGTCTTCCAGTCTCATCAAAAAAGTTGAAATTTTATTAAAAACAATGTTGGTTTCTTTGTTAAACTTTTAAAACTTCATTTGGAATATGAAGTTAATTGATAAAACAAATTTCGTTTTGATCCCAGACCTATTAACCATCATTATTTTCGATATTTCCGTGTGTATCGATGTATGGGGCAGATTGATGCAAATCGAGTTTTAGGAAAAAAAATGTAATAAATATTTTATTTTTTCATTTATGAACAAAACTCGGCTGAAATCCTATATTAAATTAACAAATACATAAATAAAGTGTTCTAATTATTTCAGTTGATAAAATAATTTTTTAGCTTTCCAAAAAAAAAAAACGTGTATCAATGTACCCGTGTTCCCCCTTAACAAAAAACACAAAATAAAAATAAATTCTGACTGTGTGTGAAATGCTATCTCATATGTTGCTCTCTAATTTTATCACAGTTATAATTAGCAAAATATAACAAAGATATTAACTATAAATTAATTAGTCAAAAATTAATTAAAATCTCTTAGCTGCATATGCGCCATTCTATATAATACTATTTCTAATATAATACAGAAAAAAATAATAGAAATATAAATTAAAAGGTAAAAAGTATAAATAAGAAACAGGAGATTTAAGCAGAAAAACGATAACAATACACCTTTTTGCGTGCTCAACGCAACAGCATCAAGTGATTGCATCAACAAAAAATACAACAATTAATATTTAGAACACATAAAATAGAATTAGAATTCTCTAATTTTATAGTTGAGCTGTAAAAGTTGTCTCATATTTCTATGAGTAGGGAATGCGTTTCGGGTTACTTAATGCCAGTAATACTATCCTCCTTACTTTTAGTAAAAAAAAAGTAACATTTATAGCAGAGTGAATTTTAATGAAAAGGAAATCATGAAATTCGATATTTTACTGACTTACATGCACTCTTTCGAAAAACTTCATAAGACTTCTCTGGTATCTTGCTTTCCACACATTCGAAGGTTAACTTGTGTTTAAACCTGATCTTGGCCTGAAACAAAAATCTCAAAAGATATGCTCAAAAACTTCAAAAAGAAGAAAGGAATTATTAGCAAAACTCGGAAGAGTCGTGAATTCTTCTTGGAATTTTAAATGCGCAACTTAATTTATTGAATAAATCTTTCGGATTCGGTAAAGTATATGTAAATAAATTGTTTTATTAGAATGAAAAGCGTATCTTTAACATATCTTAAAGTTTTGATTTATTTTTACTATATTAAATGTGATAGTGTTAAATAACTTTGTGCTTTATTTATATTGTGAGTATAGTAGAGTTAATTCTTTAATATATTTATCTATTCGTTATTTTTATGTAGCTTAATACAGAAATGCATTGCATATTGTTTGAAAGTCTAAAAATTCAATTCTTTTATAAATGATATTTTGACTTTTATACGTTGAAAAAAGGGAGATTTAAAAAAGGGTTTCTTGTTCTTCACAGTTTGAATTTCGCATTTATATACCCTTTGCTTGCATAAAATATATTGTATTTTTAACTGCATTGATGATTCACGTGTATAAATTTAAAATAAAGTTGATTCAATAACTTCTTAACTTTTCAAAACAGTATCGAAAAAGGAAAATTTATTTATAAAAATTCTTTGTGGCACAAGGTCTCTGAAAATTCATCAAAAGTTTCGAGATAACGGATAATTTTATTTTCCATTTCCTCGCCATATTTTTATTCCTAGAACATATCGAAATATAATCTATATGCAAACAATTACCAATTTCTTAGAGAAATGTCGAAACAGATGGTTAGAAATTTAAGCATTATACATTTTTCAGCATGAGGAAAAATTAAACATTTTGTGTCTGAATATAAATTGCCAATATAAAAGATCTTAATTTAATATAAAGTCATATAGATAACAAGTATCTTTATAAAAGTTTCATTAATTTATACAATAAATTAAGTGTAACTTATATAATGTGTTACTATCCCATTTAAAGCATAAAATAAATAAATTTAATAAGTTTTAAAAGACATATTCTTATTAGTGCATTAAAAAGTAGAAATTTTTAATTATTGTCTACTTTACTTTTTAGTCTTTCATTTTTTATAATCCATTTTTACAAACATTATAGAATAATCAAATCAATTTTTGTCGAATTCTTTACCAGGTGGCGCCACAAATGTGGTATAGAAATTTAATTAAATAAATCGATTAACTATTACTTAAATTCTGGAAGGATTAAAACAGTGTATTGTCATGGAGAACAGAATTACGCGATATTTCAAAACTCTATCACTTCAGAAACAGTTATAGGAAATCAGAAAGAATTCAGAATTCTATCTTTACAAACATGAAACAAGTAAAGTTCAGCATCAGCATGTATAAGTAAAGTTCAGCATCAGCATCAGTTCAGTCAAGTTCAGCATGTGTTTAGTAAAATGACTTTAAATTGGTCAGGAAACATCAGAATAAATTAAAAAATATATAAAAACATGCGTTTCTTTCTAAGAGTGAATCATCATATTATCTAATGGAAAACGAATTTGCAGTTTCCTTCTTTTTCTGATAAGTTCTTATGCTTTCCGTACTTTGCACATAAAGTATTGCATGCGAATTTCCCCCGTACTTTAAATGAAAAGTTCTTTAATGAGAAAGACTTTTCTCTGACGCTTCGCTTTTCGGTGACGGATATATTTTTTGTTCGTTCCACGAAGTTCAATTAAAGCATTTCTGGCAGTCCCAAACAGGAACTCAAGAAAAATGTTTCTTTTTGGCTGTTAAGTTTAATTGACATTTTGTTCTTAAAAGTACCTGAGAAATAAGTGGATTGAAGAATTGGACATCTCACTATTTCATTTGCCTCTGTGTAGTGCTGTTTTTGTCTTTTAGTGCAACAGATGTTGCTGAAACCTTTCCAAAACTGGGAATGTGTAAGGACGTGTGAAGTGTGTGACAGCTCTTGATGCACATTTTTATTGCCATATTTAGGAGCTAGAAACAGTCTTTGATTTAATATGTTGCTTCTCGAATTATGGAGCTGTTTGCGTGCAAAAAATGTTTGGTGTTGTGAGAATTTTAATTAGGTAGAGAAATAAACAGTGTTCCCTGCTTGACTCTAAGCCAATATTTTAAAACGCACAAACACCTGTTGCAGATTTCGAAAGTGGCATTTTGTGTCAGCTATAATCTTTTCATTTTTTTAAAAAATTAATATAATTCCATTCAATTATCTTAGAAAATCTTAGGCAAATTTTAGTAGAACAAACAAATTTATAGTATTTCATATATCAGATCAAAATTAAGTTCACTTCGTTAATACCACAGTAGACTCTCAGGAATCCGAACTAATTGTGCCTAACCTCTGTTAGGATTCCGGAAAATTCGGTAAAATGCTCTTGATATACCAAATGCAATACAGAATTGACTTTGGATGCTCTATGGAAGAGTATGGAAAGAACCAGCTGCGATTCGCATCGTCGAGCAGATTTAGTTCCTTAACTCTTTAACAACGATACTGTTTTCCTCGCCATTCAATGATAAGCAGCTGATCGCCCGAACCGTCATTACAGGGTTAAGTCAAACGAAGAAAACCGATTTTGTTCCTACTAATTATAAGGCGCTGTATTCGTTCTTAAATACCAATTCGTATGTTTCTTTTAAGGTAGGAATAAACATTAGGTTGTTTCAAATTCCCAATTGTTATTTTCCTTCATTTTTTAATAATTTTTTTCAGAAGAAATGTTTGGATTATCCGAAATTTCGGATCTCTGGGGTTCGGATTCCCGGGGTTCCACTGTACCTTTGTAAATATTAAATTTTTTTCTTGCATTTGTGTAGAGATAAAATTGTTTCGTATTTTTACTCGGAGATGGATGGCATCGTTTCACATTTTCTTAATAAAAGTATCCCACAAATGAACAGTTATTTTAACATCAGAGAATTCCCTTTAGTACGTTGAATTTTTAGATTTCTTTTCCCCCAAAACTTCCGTCCCATATTTAACAAAACGGCTTTTGCCTTTTTGCGAACACATAAATACTTAATTTGTTTTGAATCTTGCTTGTTTTTAAAGATAAACAAAATTTAGCAGGTTTAGAGTGCATAAAAGAAGTGTAAGAGTTAAGTCAATCGATAAACAAAATAGATATCACTTCGAAATATTTCAGGGAAATTAATTTTAAATGAAATTAATTGCCCTTAGTATGATGTTCCGATTTGGCTAAATTTAAATTTTATAAAGATGCAAAATACAGTTAAGATAAACTAATTTTATTTACTTTGGTAATTAAAGCTAGCGTTAAGTACGATTCAGTTAATTGCAATAAAAATTTCTTGATCACTTTTTAAGGAATATTTAAGTTCGTTTTCAATATCTAAGCAATCACTTTGTACATCTGCATGATTTGATTACTATCCTAAATTTCGAGGTTAATTAATGGTGGCTTACTTTTTCCTTTCAAAATACCAATTAAACTCTAAAAAATCGTGGTTATGATAGCATGGATTTCTGATTCAGTTCAAAATTTTTAGGTTCCTTTAGAATGCAACTTTAAAAATTTGGCTTATTCATTCCATATGATTTGGGAATACGTACATCATGAAGCGGTTTATCTGTTTAAAGAGATATCAAAGATTATAAGCATGTTGCTGAAAAATACATTTATTTAAGTTGTATTATTAATTGACCATTCATTTGATTATTATAAAAAAGCTTTTTGTCGGAATCGGTTCATTTGTTGGCCTTTATAAGGTTAGGAAAAGTATAATCTCACCCAAAATCATTCTTTATTAAATTTCTGTGATAAGCTGTTTTAATCATATTCGATTTGAGCTGCTACTTACTAATACCTTCAAGGAACCATTAAAATTTTTTTAAGTAATTCAGTATTAACATTAGAGTTAAGGACGCAAGGAAACTTTCTTTCTGTAACAATGCTATTTTGTTTATGATATTTAAATTTTAGAACTTTATAGTTTTATATGTGTAAAATATATGCTACAATAAGCAAAATCTTAAATAATAAATTAATTTTTATAATTATATATCTCTCTATATAAAAGGCAATGCTTGTGTGTGCGTGCGATGTTTAGACGTAAAATATTACGCTTACATCCCTGAAATTCGGCACACAGGTAGTGCTAGTGGTGACTCAATGTACATAGAAGCCAGAATTATAAAATTTAATCTAGAAAATTTTTTATTTAATATTTTGTGGTATTTTGGGTGATTTTTCATACTCATTTCTCTATTGCATTTTTACTTTCTCGTATAAGAAGTATACAAAGAGAAAGTGTTGTAATTGTCAAAAAATTCGAACTCGAGATTTTGACGAATCTCCACGTTTTAGACCTCCCTGAGTCCGAACCAACGGGAGTGGTCTCCCCTAAACTTTCTCGTATACTTCCCAAAAAGGTGTAATTTTCCCTCTAACTAGGGTTGCCATACGTCCCGTATACTATTTGTCCCGCTTCTTTCCTAAACTCTGAGTCATTATAATTTTAAAATGACCTCCGCCAATTTTTATGATTATGTGTAAAAGAAAAATGATAACAATTAAAAAAATTGCGTAAGTTCTCAATTTTTAAGCTCGCCGAGGTATCACAACTTTATTTAATGTTTTTGAGAACGAAATCTTAATACAAATAACACGCAAGATTTCACCATACCTTCCATGTGGAGAATGTCAGTCGGGTTCAGGGGGTTGCCATAATTTCCGAAGCGCGTCCGAAGCTACAATTTCCTTCGTAGACCGCCAAGCTCAAAAGCCAACTATACTGACTCTCGCCAACACACAGTTCCAATGTGCGTTTTGAACTAAATATGCAATTTGAACACCTGTGTTTTAACCGATTTGAACGAAATTTGGGCACATATCTATAATTAATGTTAGCATACGTGATACCAAGTTTTATGTATCTAAGTCAAAGGCCTTATGAGATATAATTTTTACAAGTATGCGATTATACAGACCGACAGACAATCAGCCCTTTGACGGATTTGGCCCAAAATTTTATACGGACCTACATTCATGACGATAACACTGTGTACCAAATTTTATCTATCTAGCTATTCAAGTGTTTTAGTTATAGTGTTCGCATGACTTCGGACATACAGATAGACAGACTTCCCGTTGACCGAGTTTGTCCAAAATTTGACAGAAAGCTAAAAATTATGTTTGAAGACCATATACCAAATTTCAGCCCCGTAGCTCTAATAGTTTTCGAGTTATCGTGTTCACAGACAGACAGACATGATTCCAAAATTGTGTTTTTCCTTCTCGTATACGAAGTATACAAAGAGAAAGTATTGTAATCGTCAAAAAATTCGAACTCGAGATTTTGACAAATCTCCACGTTTTAGACTTCCCTGAGTCCGAAAAACACAATTTTGGAATCATGTCTGTCTGTCTGTGCGTCTGTCTGTGAACATGATAACTCGAAAACTATTAGAGCTACGGGGCTGAAATTTGGTATATGGTCTTCAAACATAATTTGTAGGTTTCTATCAAATTTTGGAAAAAATCCGCCAATGGGAAGTCTGTCTATCTGTATGTCCGCGGTCATGTGAACGCTATAACTCAAAAACTGGAATAGCTAGATGGATAAAATTTGGTACACAGTTTTATCGTCATGAATCTTATAAAATTATCCGTATAAAATTTGGGGCCAAATCCTTCGAAAAGGGGCGTTCAAATTGCAGATTCAATTTCTTTTAATCTGATTCTTATGCGTAAAGTACTGGTAGCAATCTGTTATTGTTGTAAATGTTATTTACAACTATAAATAATGTTTTCAAACATAAATTGTAACAATTTTTTTATTGTTGTAAATAAAATTCAAACCGATCTCATTATTTCAGCAAATCTTTTATTTACGCGCTTTTGCAATTGTTACGGTTGTGGTAGTATAAATTGTTTTCTTGGGAATTCAATTCCAAAGCAGAACTTTCGCTTTAGTATTCATTGCATTGCCCATTTTATCGCACCTGCTTCAAAGTAATATTTTTTTGAAACGTGGCAACAGATATTTGATTTCAGGCTTGTTTGTTTGTTTCACTTTCTCGTATACGAAGTATACAGAGAGAAAGTATTGTAATCTTCAAAAAAAAATCGAACTCCAGATTTTGTCGATTCTCCACTTAGAAAGTATACGAGAAAGTTTAGGGGAGACCACTCCCGCTGGTTTCTAATAGTCGTAACAAGAAAATAGTTACACCATAAGAAAGAATAAACAATTTCCGTTCTAATGAAGTTTATTTTAAACGTCTAAAAGTTTGTTTTAAACGAAAAAGTTGGCGTACAATATTTTATCGAATTTTAATGAATTTTTAAAAATATCTTTTGTGTAATTTACAACAATACTTTTCATTGTTGCAACGCAAACCAAACCGTTTTCATTGTTTAAATAAATATTTAATTGAGTGTTTTTCTTTCATTGTTGAAAGCTGAGGTAATATCAAAATACATTTTGCTTTCACATTTTATTTCACCAAAATTTTGTGAAATCTGTAAACTAAGCTCTTTGAGATATTACTTATATTAATCTGTACATATAAAAAGCAATATTTGTGTTTGTGTGAGCTACGTTTAGAAGAAAAATATTGCGCTTACAGCCTTCAAAATCGGCTTTTTCTCTGAGCTTTCTATTTATTTTGTGGAAATCATTATGCCAAGGGCAGCGGCGTACGCGTACTGCTAGTTATAAAATGAATTTTATTTTTACTGTTTTACTTCAACAAGTCTCGGTTAAAATTTCCTTTTCTTTAAATGAATTTTCGGCATACTTAAAGCAGAAATGTATTTAAAACGCAAGCATTACATTGAAAAAAAATACACTTCATTAAATAAAAAGTACACTCACATAGGGCAACACCTGGTGTTGGGAAAGGTATTTCGCGCCTTAAAAATTTCACTGAAAATCAATTAAAATTTTTCGGATGAATGTAATATAAATTTCTCATCTTAAACTAATAGTAACCGCAAAAAAATCTTATAAATATATCATAACTATGAAGAAATTATCCTTTAGAGTGATCGTTAGTAAAATAACTGGCAACATAATGTGAAATAAGGAATTAAATGTCTTTATTTGACGTTTTAGGACCTTACTTGTAAGATTTGCTTATAAGAACAAAATAGGATCACCAAATCCTCTTAAAGATAATTAGCTAGAAAGAAGGAAATGGTGAATATTCAGAAACGGAAAAAACGTATTATTCAATATTTTATACGAAAAAAAATATTATTGCCATGAAAAAATAACTTTTCAAATGCCTGAATAAAACGAAACTTACCTTAGTTATTTAAGAAACACTTCCCATAATTCATCAAACAACATTTATTCATAAAAGCTATTATTTCCAAACAGTGATTTCTTAAGAATCGTGTCTTTAAAACAAAAAATTCATTTAAGAACATTTAATTTCCTTCTATAATTTTTAAAAATAGTAAAGAATATTGGAAATCGACCATTCGGGCATTTTTACTTACTTTTTAACTATAAAATAACTAACCGATAAATCTGCAGCAACAAATCATTCGGTTCGAGGATTGTGTCCAGTAGCATTATTAGTACCAATTCAATCACGAATATAGAAGAAAAACCAACAAACCAAACAAACAACTCAAGAAAGGACAAATTCTACTTTACAAAGTAGAGATTTCAGCCAATACGAGTGACAGAAAGTAAAAAATGGCAGAAGATATTTCTATTAAAAGTTAGAGATTTATTTAATAACCCTTTCTTGAATGCTTGCGCCTCTTGGGACTGAAGGGGAATGATTCTTCCGCCTGATTGCTTTACTTCTCAAAACTGGAAGAGACTTCTTTTTTTATGTCCTTTTGCTTTGGTAACTTTCCCTAGGGCATTCGGACAGCAAATGTTACCGATTGGTTAAAAAAAAATAATAACCGAAAAAATAAATTAAAGGAAATTGGAACCTCTAGACCGAAGCATCGCAGCTTGATAATGTTTTATTCTTCTATCTTTTCTTCGCCTGGCTTGACGGCATCAGCCGTAGCGTTTTGTGCATAACGATTTTTACATCACGAAAATTACAGAAAAAACGCCAGTTTAGAACATTATCATGTTGAAAATTTCAGTGTTTTGAAGTATGTTAACCCTTAAGAGCCTGAATTTTAAGACATTGATTTAAAAATGTTTTTTGACTTTCATTTCTCGAATAAAACATTGGAAAAATACTTTAAAAATTCCTACTTTATTTTAAGTATGGTTTACGGCTAAAAAATTTGTTACCAACTGACAACACTGGGTTTTATTTCAGAAAAAAAATTCCCTGGTAAAATTCTATAATGCTAAATATAGATGAATTTTAATAAATAATAACACGGATAAGGAATTTCCTTCAGCATTTCAGAATAAAATATGGTATCCCCAAGCATACAAATAAAGCAAAAAAAGATGCAGCGTCAAGTGAAAAACATCAATTTATTTGTATCAGCACTCAGGGTGCCATCTATATGGAATTAATTGATTAATTAATATTAAATTGATTCAATAAAATTTTCAATATGTATCCTATTGGCAACATCAGGCATTAGAGCTATAGCCTTATTCTCAAGATTTTAGAAGACAAAATTGGGTATGTGTAGAAGTATAATTGGGTATCTAATATTTATGTTGTGCCAGACTGGCGGCAGCCCCGTCATTCCCGCCAATTGCGTGGCGTCTCTAGCGGATCTAAGGATAGCTGGTTAGTTGACGATCTGACATCCAGACAGGATGTTAAAAATGACGCCTGCTCCAAAAGACACTTCTAAAGACGAGAAGATGCAGGATTATGCAACTACGATTATTTCTTTGTGTTCTTGTGTTTATCATCTATACATAGCTAATCATTTTATTGGTCATCTAACTGTCATTTGAATTCATAATTAAATCTTTTCATTGAAAGAAGCAGTGTTTTGTTGGCCATCCCTGACACCCACATTTATTTTCGCTTAATCACACGAGAGATATTTACATATTCAAACTGATCGTTCACATTTGTGCTATTTTGGTTGCATGCGGTTATATAATGAAAAGTATTGCTAAAAAATTGTGTTAAAAACTAATTTTCAAAAAATTATTAAAATTAAGGAACAAATTGCACAGAATTAAAATTGGTATATCTTCAAATTATTTTTTATTAAATTTTATATGTGGTTTAAAGATTGCTTCTGTGTGATAATGAGCTTCGAAGATATTGAATAAAAACGTTACAATTTCAATTAATTTTCAATTAATTAAGTCTCTAATTAATATTTTGAGGAAACCTTCCTCATTGAGAACCTACTATTCCAAAAGTAACTACTTGCCAAATTTGGTAGCTCTGCAGATCGTTTTGAACCCTTTTTGCACCATAGTAAAGCCAACCTATCAACATAATCATCTTAAAATGAGTTCTGACTTCTATTAGATGGAAAGTTATTTCATATGTTGCTGTATAATTTTTTAGTTGCTGAATAAAAGATGTGGCTGAAATTTCGTCGAAGACTGGTAGCATTTTCTGTTAATTCATGCCACCAATGAAGTGCTGTTCTGTTTCATAACAGAGTCATGTGAAAAAGGAATATTTAAGACACAGAGTGAATTATGATGCGAAAGAAATCATGAAACGCAATGTGTGTATGTCTCGTTCGTTATCGGAATTAACTAGACAAGTCGCCCCACCAACTAAGAACGGTCATGCACCACCACCCACAGAGTGTGTTTATGTCTCCTCCTCTCTGTTTTTTCCCATTTTGTATTATGTGCTATTCGTTTTTATTTTGTCTGTGTATTGTTTCTTTGCAATTTTTGTGTTTTGTTTGTATTGTGTTTTGTTTGTCTCCGTCCCACTAACTGGATTAGAGAGGATGTTATCTTCTTCTCTCAACATGGACCTTTCTCTGCCTACCTCAGAAGGTCTCACCTGTCTGACAGCGATTATTGCATTTGTGGTGGAATTGGCACGGCACTTCACTATGCCACGGAGTGTATCTATACAGTGTCTTCGCATATGAGGAAGCCAGCGCCAAACTTCGAACAAGAATGGCTGAAAAGGGTCGCCAATAACCTCGTCTCCAGGCAGAAAATTCGTGGGATTATCAAATTCATTAGCAAAAACAGAAATATTTTCCGGCCTCCCTAGCATTCAACTTCCCAGCGAGCTGAACTAAGTAGCTCAATCATCGGACATTCCCCCTTCAAATAAAAGAAAGGTATTTCAACATCTAAGGAAAAGAAGACTATTACAAACTAATAGTGTAAAAGTGAAAATGCCTGTGCTGTACATAGTGTATATATTTCCTTCTTTTTGTTTATTTCGTTTTTCTTTTTCTTAAATAAAATTCCCATCAAATTGCCCACCAAACCGTTCAGTGATCGGTCTGGTCACGGGTACGGGGATAAGGGACGGCATTCTGTTCTGCTTGTAGTTGATGCCCGCAATCCTAATTCGTGTTCATGTTTCTCTTTCCCGGGGGTCATCAAAAGACTATAGAACCATTGGGTTGAGTCGACCCTCCTGGGTTATGGAATGGAATGTGTGTATGTCGTTGACTTATTCACAAATTTTTGCGGAATAGTACAATTTTTTGCATCTCTTGTTATCCATATTGTTGAAATTTAACTCATGGGTAGTTGAAATATAGCCAGTTTAGAAAATTGTGAAAGAAATACAATAATTTCGGATGATTTTCCTGTCGCTCTCTATTGCTGATCATGAGGGTTTTAAGATATTGTTGACTGAGATTAAAAGAAGCAAAGGCATAGGGTTGTAAACAAAAGTGAAGTTGGTGATGAATCTTAAAAAAAATTTCCTGTCCTCCAAAGAACATTAATGCCATGCCTTTTGAGCATGAAACAGAAATGAAAAATTCTTCTGCAAAATATTTACCTCAATTTTACGTGCTGATTCTAAGCTATCAACTCTGTTTTCTTAGGAAGTTTTCGATTAACGAAAATATCTCAGATGCTGTGACTGTGGTTGTAAAAATGTTCACACCAACTATTTTTTCATTTGCTCTTACTGGATAGATATTTGTGAATCTCTTGAGTCAATTTACGCCATTAATTTTTCTTATTTTCAAAAAAAGTTTTGTTCAGTTCCATCAGTATACTGCGTTATTAAAATTCGTTACAGCAAATGATCGAGCACATGAAAGATTCTGCTTAACGGTAATAAAATGAGATATATATACGGTGAAACCTGCGTATAATGATAATGTCTATAACAATAAACCTGGCTATAACGATATTTTCTTTGGTTCCGGTGAAATTCCTATTTACTTAATGTATTTACAACCTGTCTACAACGATACTCTCCTTTTAGACCCACCTATCTATAACGATAATTTTATCTCTTTATAAAGCTGGTACTGTGCCTATTATCCCGATTTTTTTTCTTGGAAAATAACTCCCTATGGTCAAAAATGTCAGATAACAAAGATATCTGGGGGAGAGGGCTCGAATCCGGAGCCTGTTGCAGCAGGGGAATCCGGGGGATAGTGATTGGAATGTGCACAGATGTTCGTTGCCTTTGACTCCTGGTGGACACTAACCTGTTCACTCGCATCTAGCACTTTGACTGACCAGTTGTTTCTTGAAATACTCTTTTGGTGTGCTAACACCGTGAATCTAGGATGGCGTGGCGTAAAGCACTGTCATTTGAAGAAAAGCTAGAAATAATTTAGGAAATCCAATAAGAATTAAAGCAAGTTAATGTTGCTAAAAAATATGGGATTTTTCAGCCAACGATAGCTACTTGTTTGAAAGAGAAAAGAAAAGACATTGATGATGCTGTAGAAAAATGTAAAGTATGTAGCTGATGAAAAAGATTTAAAGGTGGGAGAATGCTACAAAGGATTAAGGATGCTACAAAATTTTCAAATAAAATTTTTATATTGATTTTCTTGAAAAAAGTTTAATTATAAGCAAAATTGCATATTTTATATGTTTATAAAATGCAATTTTTATAAGCGATTATTAGTAAAATGAATCAATAAGCGCAATAAAAATATTTTAGTATACTAATACATGCACACACACATAAACACTGGATGCGCAAATCTTCGAAGTGTCTATAGAAATAACCTGTCTGTAGCAATATTGTTACAAAGCTATAAAGTCGTTTCCCTGAGATGCTAATCTTGGCGACAAATTTGGCGGCCTTGGCGACACATTTGACGACCATTTTGGCAACTTGGCGGCAAAGTTGGCGAATTTGGCGACAAAAGGAATGTTCTAGAAGTACCTCGAACTTTCAACCTATTTCTACTGGTTTCATGAACTTCTTAGAGATTATGTCGCTTCCTAAGTTATGAAGTCACTTCCTGTTGAAAAGTATAAAAGGCCAATCCCAAGCCAAGAACAGTCAGTTGGATTTTGATCAGCAAGCAAGCTGGTTTGCTAACATGAAGCCTTTGAGAGCTGTGTTGAGATTTAATGGTAATCTCTATTGTTAATTTTTTATACGTGCTGTTGTAATACTTGTGCTACGTTTCTTATCTTAGGATATTTGTAAAATAAAGAGCTTTATTTTTTTAATCCTGCTTATTGGACTGCATTCACGTACACCCACAAGACGATTTTGTCACAATATATTTTCTAGGTCCCTACAATATCTTTATAGACAGGTTTTACTGTATAGTGATTTAAAAAGGAAATTAATGTGCTTGATAATTACATTACTTTCTGATTTTAATGAATTTGCTTCACTCAAAAAGTGGAAAACGATGTAAAAAAA
>BGPR01014507.1:0-39063 GCA_013235015.1 Araneus ventricosus
GTGATAGGCGTGATACTGCTTGCGTCCCTATAAGCATATGGGCCATTGCCTGATCCTGCACGGACATCAACAATTCTGATCTATAGACATGATTGAGTTTCTACCCTTGTTTCCAAAACAGGTATTGATGATCATAGCATAAATGAGATGCTGCTTGCATTTTCATGGGATATACAACATCTTCTGAACCCAACCCAGATAGCATGTATTCTTGCAGCAAGTTTGATTTTTCTTGATATTAGCTTGTCATGACAAATTTGATGTGGCAACTGTACAGTTAAAAAACAAGTTTGCTATGAAGTTATTATGACAAACTTCACACCACGATTACAAAACAAGTTTGCTGCAAAGATGATACAGCACACTTGCAGTTATATATCTTGTTTTAATCTTTGTCTCTGTTTTAAAAAAAACATCCGGTTTTTAATACCATCTCCTAGACTTGTCCTTCTTTTCATTAATTCAATAAATAAATGACAATTTGTTAAAAAACTAACTTTCTTATAAAAAATATTTTGGAAAATTCTCCATCTTTTTACTAAATATAGAATTCACACTTTAAATAAAACTATATATCGCCTTTTTTTAATGTTGAAATTTTAACGCTGATAAACAAAATTAAAACTAAAAAAACCGGCAATGTTTGTTGAAAAATAAAATAACTTACATTTTGTCTCATATACTTTTGAACACTAATTTCATAATTTATTCCACTAACAAAATGTAATTATTAGGGAAAATCGCTCTTTCTCTTTGACTTCAAATCATATTCACAACTCAAAATTTAAAAAAAATAATGAAATCAAGAAAACAATTTCAAATAAAACGTGTAGATGTACGTTTTATTAGCGCAATCTGTGATCCGCACTCGACGTTCCGCTGGTTGAGTGGTTAAGACGATAGGTTTAGGAAGTGGGCTGTCGGGGGTTCGAATCCGAGGTTGTCCTTGTGCTCTGTTTTTGCTACAGTTTGCAATGAGTTTGACACGACAAGTTTGATGCGTAGTGACCAACTCGCTAGCTTTGATTTGTTCAAGATTTTTTCAAACTTGCACTCTTCCCGTGTCAAACTTGCTGCAAGCTTGCAAATTTGCTGCAAACTAAAATTGCTATCTGGGAACACGAAACATTCAAATCCACAATCGATCGAAATATGATTCACACGACGCATTGCTGGTGACAGATCAATTTGCGAGAAGGGCCGACCCCCTTACGAAAAATTTCCTTGCTGTTATTGGAACCGAGTGTTGCAAACCAGATTGCCTATTTTTTACGAGCACGCATACCACTGGAATGATGGGATAGGAAACGATCCCCATCTGTTTTGTGCAGAAAATTAGCTGTCTTTGATACAATGGATTTTGGAAGGGGAAAACACACATCTGATCCATAATCGGTGATAGATTTATCATCTGTCCTACGACTCCCGTGCTCAGGGGAAAACCTATCCAGTCCGGCACAATCATTACTGACATTAATAAATATCAACGGATCCGTCATCAAATATTGCAGCTTTGAAAGGAATTACTAATTATATAGCCTCGTGTCTTAATAAAAATGTTCAATAGATAGCATTAAATTGATTTATTTAAGCAATGCGATGTACAGTAGCTGCAATATAGCTTTCATCACAGTCAAGAAATTAATATTATTTTCAGTTGGAGAATAATTTTAAAGATTTCTTTTGATAAATAAATTTACCATTTGTAGATATGACACAATCTACCTTGTGATAAAAGCCTGTTATTGCAAATTCTTAAATATAAATAATTAAATCGAAAATAGCTTTTATTAGTGCACATTAGGTGACATAATGAGTATATATGAGGTGGTTAGGATATTTAATTTAAAGAACATCGAAATATGTCCATGATGTTATGCTTATATAGTTAAAAATAAGTATCATGATGTTTGTAGAAAGATACGAAACAAATGCTTTTTCTGTCTCTAGTATTCCTTTTCTGTTAGGATACACATCAGGTTTTTATAAATTCTAAGAATGTTATGAAAAGTTAAGGTAAGAATAAATTCAATATTCAAATGTAAAGGCTAATGCAGCTGACATAACTTCATTACAGCTACCCTATTAGCACAAGATATTGTGCGATATCTCTACGACGTTGTCCGGTATTCTGAATGCCGTACAATATCGTGAAGATATCGTAACAATATTGTACAGCGTCTTGTGCTATTAGGGTAGCCACTGGTGGAATTCATAAGTTTAAAAATTTGAATGATTTTCGATGATTCCTAAAGGCCTGGAATACGTTCATTTCGAATACTATGTTTCGATTGATTTGTTGAATTTTCAGAATAACGTCTCGCTTTGAGGCTAAATGAGGGCTATTTTGGGACAAACCTCGTAATAATTAACTGCGGACAGATGAAGAGGACGATACATGGGTAGGAAATATTTTCATCGAATCTTTGTTCTATTCCAGCGGGAGGACGTTTGACCCTGACTGATTAAGCGTTCCCCAGATCCACGTGCGCACTCGATGAGGTTGAAGCGGAATCGCGTCTCGAATCTATGATGCCCGAGTCTTGAGGTCAAGACCGCGAAACCAGGTCAACGCTGCCATTGCATTTGAAAGTGTTCAAACTAAGAACAGAAAAAATAAATTCTATAATCTGAAAGTCATTTCAAGTTAAAGTCTGACTTCTGTAAGTAAGTCAGGTTCAAAATAAGAACTGAAAAAAATAAATTCTATCGTCTGAAAGTCATCTGTTAAGTCGGATTCAAATAAGAACAGAAAAAATTCTGTCATCTCTTTTTTTGTTTTTCCCCCACTGTTTATCTGAATTACGCATCAACTCTTCAGATATCAGTCCTTTAGAGCCATTTATTGGTCGCGCAAAATTACAGATATGCAAGAATAACATAAAACCACACGAAAATGTTTCCACCCATCAATTTCTAAATATATGATTTATTTGTAATAACTGTGTATTATTTAAGACACTTACGACTTAAATACATAAATTTATGTGTGACCTTGACAAATGTTTTATGGTAAGTATATTAATATAGACATAAAAGAGAAAAATAATGTCGTAAAATCAGTTTAATGGACTTACAAATACTTAAAACCTAATGGATCCCCACGGTAAAACCTCTCCAACTACTATTTTCAATCTGATGGTAAACTATAATTTAAAGTCTACAATACTAATCATAGCATCAAATTGTTCGATGGCCCTTAAATTTTAGTTCATGCACCTATACGTGATAAAAGAATTGTATTCAGTAGAAGAGTTTAGAGGTTTTTCCAGGTATCATAAAACTACCCTCGTTCAAAGGTTTATCGCAAAACTATGCTCGTAAATGCTGTGATGCCCACACATAAATCCTTACCATCTGTTTTGTTAAAAATTTTATTTTGACATTGAAACTTTATTGATCTTAGAAAGGGTGTTGTGTATTGTGAATTGAATATGTCGTGGTCAAAGAAACTGATTTCAGATTTGACCAATGAAAAAATATTCTCCGCAGATTTAATTTTAAAAATATAGAAGCACGCATCAAATTTGAGTGTGAAATGTTTAAGTGAGTTTGTTTTATAGAAAGAATCTGAAAACAGTGTTAGAAAGAAGAAACATCGAACATTGTTAAAGCTCTGGTTAGCATTTAAGACGATTATTTTCTGCGAGTACTAAAATCTCTTCACTAAAGTGTGTTGTTATGTAAAATTAAAGACGCTTATTTTCTGTAGATGCTACAAATTTTCTATTTATGCTTTACTCACCAGCTTGTTCTATGCTGTGTTTGTGATGATTTGGTGTGTGTCGTGTCATATGGCCTTATTTGTATTTCCTTTATATTTCCCTGCATATCTGCTAAAGGCCTTACACCCTTACGCCGAACCGGTGTGGGTTTTTAAAAAATGCAGTGCATTTCTTATTATTCGATTGGTAAAGGACAACTTCAGCTCATATTTAATTTGCCAGGAAGACATCTTTTGCTTGTGTGGGAGCCTCTGGATTCTCCTCTCTTGCCATGAAGAAATTATCTTTGGCCTTCCTATTCACTATAGTTACCAGGTTTAATGAGAAGGCGGTTAATTACAGCCTTCGATCTGCCAATTTTTCGTGTAATTTCATCACCACTGTAACCAGCATCTTTAAAAGCTAGCATTTTGCCTTATTCAGTTTCTGAAAAGTGTAATCGTCTCGGCATGGTATTAAAATACACAAAACTAAAATAATTCTTTAACCACAAAACTTGCATTAGTTTCTAGAATCAGAAAGAATTGCTTTACGAGTTTATTTATTCTTTCAAATAATGTAATGAGCAGACGACTTTATACTTTTTCCCAAGCTGCCATCCACTGATTTTGATAATTTGTACATGATCTAAAAATATGAGAACCGTTTACAAATTTATTTCGGTTCATCATTTGGTAGCATTAATTTAAGTCGTAAAGAATTGCTCACTTTGAAATCACAGTAGTTTTCGAGATTTGCGGATTTTTCACCCGACTTTATTCTTTTTTCCATGACTGTATTAAGTTTTAGAATTCATTTGGATATGGAAATCCTGTGTGATACTTATTTTGTATACTGAGCCTTAAACCTACTTTGGACAGCAGTGGTACATTTGAATTTATCCAGCCAATTTACTAGTTCTTTTACTAAATTAAAAATTGTATCTTGGTGCAAAGAATATTGCAGATTATTTTAATAACGAAAGCATTTATTTAAAAAACGCACGTAAAGACATGCTAAAGTTTACGAAAGGTTATTAACACTTAAGAGGCGGGAAACGTAAAAATAGTCTTTTTTCGAATTACCCAACATCAAAATTTTAATTCAAGAATTTGACTTATTTACCAAGTGTAGATAAGTTGGACATGCTGATAGATATATGCTGAATACGTTCACTTTTTCTTTATACATTGTCTAGACCGAGCACAGTTACGGTTTGTCTTATTTTTGAGCTTGTATCGAATTCGTATATCGCACACAATGTGTTAAAAGCAAAAGAGAGGATTGTGTTTCCCTCTTTGTTTACGCAGCAGGGAAAAATCAGTCAGGAGTCGAAGTGAGGTTATTGTCAAAACAAGATCTTGTTTGGATTTAACGCATTCGTAATAGCAGCAAATAGCAGCTTACAGGCAAGACATACTATTTCAGTAAAAGGAGAAGGAAATGAGCACTGAATGTCAACAAAAATTTTGTAAAATAAAATGCAAGACATTTAAACTTTGGAATATTTATAAGAAAAAATAATGAAATAAATAATAATAATAAATAACAATAAAGCTTTGAATTTGGGATCATATTATGTTGCTACAATGGTAATTATGGAAATGCTGTGAAACTTATCAATATTTCCCTCAGTGTCTGATATCTTTGTCTTAAAATAATTACTTTACAGCATTTTACTTATTGCTTAGACGAATGCACAAAGATACTAGGTTTTAAATCATGAAAAGAGGAGGAAAGCAGTGATTAAATAATAATTGAGAAATTTTTATAATACATTTTAATTCCACTGCGTGAAGATAAAAAATTAAATATTATCTTTCAAATTCATTTTTTGTACTAATATCCATTACTGCAAATCTTTCTTTTTAGTGAAGTAAAATTAATAAACTAGTAACAGAATTCTTCGATATACACTGCTGTACAATTGCTAAGGACGGATGATACAATTACCCATAGCAACCTCAAAATGAATAAAAGCAAAATGTGGAAAATTAGAATAAGTGCGGGATGCAGTAAGAAGAGATGTGAGTATGCAAATTTTCTTTCCCATGCCTGTTCGTCGCGTGATAGCACTGATATGAGATTTAAAGAATTTGACGCGTGTGGAGGATTTGTTGCTCCAAGTGAAAGTTTTATGGGAATATCCTTCAACGAAAAAGAATAACCTCATCCGTGCATTGACAGAAGAGTGGGATAAATTGCCTCAACAGCTACTGGATAATATTGTGCAAAGCACGATAGGACGTGTGGATAAAGTTGGGCATTCACGAGAAGGCTAGGCTATGCCATTTGTCCCAAGACTGGTTTTTTTCCCACTTATTCAAGTCGAAAGATTAGGCACGTCATTCACGGATGTTCCAAAGTTTGTTTTGATACACCTTGTTTAGAAGGTTCAAAGTCCCAGAGTTATACCCACCCTCTCCTCCTCCATCACACGATGGATTTTCGATTTTACTTTCAACATGATCTAGCCTCGTAGCGGGATCCCAATCATGGCACAACCTTTGTTTTCCCGCTACCCTCTCAAAAGGCCCTCAAAAGGCCTCCGACCATTCCAATTTGATTTCAAACTATTCGGAATTCCAACACTTCCACTCTTCTATGCCAATTTTCTTCGGTTTCCAACATTGACGAAAGCATTTTCCTTCCCATGTTCCAAAAATTGCAGAGTGGAACAGCGGAGAATGCCCCGCTTAATGTATGCATCGCACTCCACGGTGGACATATCCAGTACTGACACCTTTTTCAAAGGTGTTCGTTCTTACACTTTTTTCCATTTCTCCCTACACAGCATCAAATGGTAACTTTTTTCCTTTCAGATGCTTCAAAATCTTCCGTATTTTCCAGAACAATAAAAGATATTTATTCTAATGTTCGAACAATATTTTATTTTTCTGGGCCTCCATCCCCGCTGAATGAATTACGCTACATTATTATATGTTATCCGTTCTTAGCAATTGCCCAGCAGTGTGTATTTACTGAAGCTGAACTGTGCAATCTCGCGCACATTTCAAAATGAAATTTACACAAAATAAAATATTTATTTTATACTTTTGTAAATGTAGTTATATGATAAGAGAAAAACAGATTCTATGAAATTTCTCATTTTAGAAACGTTTATTATCCTTATAAAGCACTGTTTGTGATCTGAAAACAAACATCAACCCTGCATCGATTTTCTAATAATGCAACATACTGTTCAACGAGACTAGCACTTTTGGACGATTTTTAATCAGTAAAATGTAAACATCATCCTTTCATTCTTCCCTTTACCGCTACTTTGATGAAAATAACTCCACCTGGCACATGCGCAAAAGCGCAGAGGATTTCCGAATCCGTTGCTGAACAATATTCTTACACATTTATTATTACGAAAAATTCGGCTATGAATTTTTAAAATCTGAATTATTGCTCTCCTTGTCCGCCTCACTCATAGCACTTCCTGAAAAAAAAAAAAGATGATTTCTTTTATTTGTTATTTCGCCGCATTATTTTCACATTTTCTAAATATTCTCGAGATCTTTTGACATATTTTTCATCTTATAATTTCATCTACCATCAGCTTTAAAAAGTCGAGGATGGCTTGTCACTCGGAAAAATAAATTACAAGATCCTTATTTGGCAGGTTATACATCACATCACTCTAACCCACATAAATCGTGCACCATACCTCTGCTAGTTTATTGCTTTAACGGGGGATGAGGGGAGGAGGCTCATTTATTTTCATCTTTTAAGAGCTCTTGACCTCCATCCACTCTTTTTTCATCATTTCATCGATCAAGGACAACTCAGTTATTATTATAGTGCCGTCATTTTTCCTCAGGTGGATTGTAGAATTCATCTCTCTAATGATAATACACTATCTATTTACCAAGAAAGGATATCTGCTCCAATTAATTTTATCCATTGTTATATTTCTCGGGAACAGTATTTCGATTTCGTTATGAATGTCGTAATTTTATTTTTATATTGATTCCCAAAAGAATAATCATTGATGCAAGCTTCATTTTTCGAAATAAAAATATTTTCAATATGCTTTATATCACGTACTTTATTTTCTTTTCTGGTTTAGATCTTGGTGTTCACGGAATAAACAGATATGCACAATTTATTTAGAAATGGAAATAATAATTTCAACATAAGATTTTTGTATAAAATTGTATTAATTAATTGTTTGGGTTAAATTAATTATTTTGAAAAATATCCAAAGGTACAGATTTGAACGTAAAAGTGTAAAAGAAAGGCTAACAGAATAATGAATGATAAACCTAAATTTTCTAAATAAAAATATTATAAATATGCGTAATATTATATATTATATTTCTGTTCTCTGGTTAACCCTTTAAAGGGTCATTTTTTTCTAGTAGTGGTATAATAAAATAACTTTGGAATTAAGATTAATTTAAGAAAAGAAATTCATTTAGCTTATTGTATGACATTAAATTTTTGTTAAATAATTTGAATAATCAATTATCAAGTAAAGATACTTCATTATAGTATGTGATAAGAAATTGTAACATCTGGGTTTTTGTTTCAGCATAAAATTTGGCGAGAACTTACGCCAATTGTAAAAATTGATAAATTTGTTGGGAAGTATACTTCCACAGCCTTAGAAAGGGTTAAGTTTTGTTGTTCAGGGATTTTCACACATATTCCCAGTTTATTTAGAGTAGTAATAATAATTTCAGAGTAATATTTTGAGAAAAATTGGATTAAAAAATTAATTAACGGAGCAGTTTTGAGTTCTAAACTACAAAGCTTAGCTTAGTTTTAATAACGTCCCACTTGGAAACAACACGAGGGTTATTTTCGGAACGGACTTTGTTACTTTGAACCGCGGTCAGATGACGAGGAAGACATTTGAGCTGGCACCATTTCTCCAAACTTCCACATAACAGCAGAGGGGGAACATTTGGCCCTCTGCTTATGATTTAACGTTAAACAGGCCAATATAGACGACGGATCTTCAGTGGTATCAGGTTTCGAATTTTGAAACCTCCGCCCCCGAAGTCGAGACATTACCACTAGGCCACCTCTAAAATGTAAAATATAGACCAATGTATACTAATATTTTTCGCACAATCGAGTTAAGTTATAACTATCTTCTGGAAAAGATAAAACTTCTGTATTCTGAGCGAGGATATAAATCATACTGTACGAAATAAGAACTAATAAAAATTAAGGGGAGTTGGAACCCTAAGTCCATTAACCCTTGCCCTGTTACTTCGATGTACCTTTTCTCAAAATCTGTTATAGATTCATGCTTGAAATTTTTTATAGAAGTAAAGTACATCTTTCTCATTATACTAAAAAGATTTTTTTAAATTCAAAAATTTATTTTTTACAAAATTTTTTGTGTCAGAACAAAAAAAAAAATAAATTGGCCACTTCGATGTATCTTTTCTCAAATTCTGTTATAGATACATGTTTGAAACTTTTTATAGAAGTAAATTACACCTTTCTCAGTGAAAGATGAAAATGCGGCAACATGTAAATGAATACGTGTAATGGAATTTTATCTTCTTTGCATACTGATTAATAAAATGTATTGTCTAAAAATAAAAATTAACAATTTACACTCCTTTTATATATAAGCTTAGAAAATAAATTGAAAATATTTTTTCGATGAATTTATTTTCGCTTCTTGCAAATAACGATCTACGGAATATTCTATTAAATTTAATATTATTATTATTTTAAACATATAGAAAGTGTCTGTCTGATTCCACAAAAAAAAACCAACATTTAGTTAGCTGAAAAACACGAATAAAAGCTAGTTAATCAGTATAATTATATTAAAAATATGCTTCAAAACTCAATTTACAATATTTTTGGAGATTTATGATGATTTTCTGCTTTTTAAACGATGTAACAAGACAAGTAAAATTATTAATTAAAATTATACTTCTTACTTCTTTTATTTCTAAAAATAAATGTATTTGAAATCAGCCGAAAATTAATTACTGATTTTTAATGATCAGCATGTCGTATTCTTTTGGATAAAATGAACAAGACATACGGCTCATTAACAATCAAAACAATCAATCTGTTTGGTTATTTTAATAAATGTTATCGATTAATCATAAAAAGATTAAAAAAAAAATTGTACATGCGTTAGACTCAAACAAAGATTAATCAACAATTTCTGGAATACCAAATTGTTGTGTATATTGTGTATTATTTACTCTTTTGTGATTTCGGGAAACAAAAATATGCAATAAAAGTACATTTGCTTTTATGAATTTTTCAATGGTAGAGTCATTTCTGAGTTATTTATTAATAAGAATGTTTTCAATAAAATGCATGTTCTGAAGAATCATTTTTAATCAATATTAAGTCCGACGTAATTATTTTTGATTATTAATAGAAATGAAAACTTACATTCTTTTATATTTCCTACATGAACTGATTAATGGCTACTTAAATAGAAAACCTGTCAGTAGTTAACGTTTAAATCACCAAGATCAGAGATTTTTATTAAATTCATGCTTGTTTCTATATTTACCCTCTGACTGTTCCTTTTTTTAAATCATTATTTAGATGCAATGTTTGAAAACATGCAAATGCCGTTAAACAAAGGGAATTGTTATTTGAATGCAAAGATTCATTAGTATAATATGATCCAACACTATAATGGTACTAAGTAAACGCATTAGCTTTCGAAAATCGCAGGATGCAGCAAAAAATAAACTTGCTTCCTACCCGCGGAAATCGCGTGATAAGAAGTCAGAGGATTAATATTATATTGCTCATTTCTATAAGTACCTTTCTTTGCAAGATTAGTTTATCTTATAAAGTGTCTTCAAATTTATTGCGAATTGTATTTCCATTATTTGCATTTCGCAATATTTAATCATTTCATGTTAAAAATATCACTGTTATCTTAAGCAGTGATATCGAAATATGAATAATTAAATTAAATAAAATACTACAGCTTGTGGAATAAAACGTATGCACACCAAGTGGTTAAACCTGAGGAAACAAAATATTATTTTTCTGCCATAGTCTGCATTCTAAAAGCTGTAGATGAAAAATCTTATACCCGTGTCAATGCGCTGTCATTAGACTGGATGAAAGAGTCTTTCATAATTTTCAGTTCTCTTAACACAAATATGGACCTGGTTCCCTTGAAAATACCTGGAACCAAGAATCTCATACATTTCTTCTAAAATTTGGCCTCTTGTCTACATCCATTTTTTGAAACACTTGAACTAAATTGTAAATATTCACTTTCCTACCTGCCATGGAATGCATCACGTGACGGAGAAGATTAATGCCCTTCAAAAGGCACCCCCACTGGCTAAGATAAGACATTGACACTCTAAAATTCTTAAGAGAATTCGTTCACAGAATTCTTAAGAGAATTCGTCTAGAGAAGACGTTATTCACATCAAATCCCCCCGACCTGGCACGAAGCTTTCCGGTGTGTTTGAGTGACGGTCTCTGAAATAGCTCGAGTGCTGAGGACGCAGTCCTAATAGACATCACCGGCCACGGTCTGACCTCTCACGTAGGAGGCCCGCACTATTATCGGCAGAGGGCAAGTCCCAGCTATTACTTTACCCACTAGGGAAGCGAGACCGCGCATACTTATTCGAAGGATTCTCATCCACGTACTCGTGATGCCCCGGAGGTACCTAGAGAAGAGGTAGTTCAAATATGAGCTTAATCAGAACTATTTTATCGAGGGAAGTCTCATTGCGTGAAGAAAACCAGGTTTCCTCAAATGAAACACAACTGAGGATTCCTCAGAGAAGGACTTCTTGAACTTTTACCACTAGCGACACCTTTCCGGATAGAAAAAAGTAAGATACCTCATTTTGACCAGAAAAGCTTTAACACGACCACAAAGATAATTAAATGAGAAAATTAAGTCTATATTAATAATAATTGCGAAAAGAATTCAAATGTTAATTGAATGTTTTCATCCAAGATGGATTCTTGGTATTGCAGAATCTGATTCTTTCAGAATTTTCTATAGCCCTTTGGAAATTTACTAACCTAGTTATTTAAATGATCCTTCTTGGGGGTCACAGTACCCAGTTTAAAAATACCAGTCCTAGAGGAATTGTATGAATTCATTGCGAAAACTCTTCTAGGAAGGCATCCTTGTGATAAATCTTGGTTTCTAAAGTAGAATAATAAATTAGCTATCTTCTTTTTTATTTACATGTCATGAATTTTTATCTCATGGGCAGAACTTAAATTTGCGGTAGCTGACACAGATCAGAAACAGGAACCATGAATTTTCATGCCTTTCAGCAGAAACAGAAGCATCCATGCTCTCTTCAAGCCGTTTAACATGGGCGCAATGGAAATAAGAGGAAGTGGAGAAATTATGGACCCCAATGCGATTATGGATAAAACATGATCCATAACCGACTTGTTTCATTTAAGGAAACTAGCTCTATTTCCTAATACCATCTAATGAAAAAAAAGATCTTTGGCAAAACATTCTTCAAAACAAAAATCCGACATTTTGTGAGATTTTTTAGCAAACTTGAAGAACTCTTCCCTAGTTTCCATTACCTTCAAGTAAAGTAACTTTCTCCGTCTTAATAGATTTTTTAAGGTTTCTGCAGATTTTTTGAAGACAGGAAAAATCTGCATTTTTTCTTCAATTTAATTTGCCTAAAATCTGCAAAAATTTTTTTTTTAAATATCCTGCAGATTTTTTAAGACAGCAAAAAATCTGCATTTTCTCTTCAATTCAATTTGCAGTTATTTAGCAGATTTCCATAACATCATTAAACTTGACCAATAATCTGTTGATTTTTGAAGATTTAACTGATTTTAATAATAATAATTTTAATAATAATTCTAATAATTTTTCATAATATCTGAATTTCTCTAAATACATATTTTGCACCATATTCTCTAATATTGCAGCTTTATTTTCCAAAGGATATAAAAATGAATTAGAATGTAATTATCATTATTGTCTAATTTTACTGCAGACAGGAGTTTCATCAGTTCCTTTTTCAATTAGTGATATCGACCATATAATTGTGTAGAAAAGGATTGCATCAGCAGAAAAGATTTCCCAATCGAAAATTGTCTTAGGCACTACATTTTTTTAAATATGCCACTGAAAAAATGAATTCTAAATTAATCTTTAAAATAAATATTTGAGGTTTTACCATTTTAAACTTTCCCCATAATTTAATTAATTTCAAATTAGTTCTCCAACTGTCTTTCTGACTAGCTATTTTCCTCCAAAAAGAAGGGAAAGTGGAGCTTGTGCCCTTTGGATAGGGAGAAGGCTTATCAGAAAAATAAAAGGTGAAAACGAATTTATTGAAACAGAGAATCTAAATTATTGAATAAAAATATTACCAATCTCATCTATTACTCATCTCTACGACTTTGAAACACGTATTCTGACTATGGTAGATTTTTACACTACTAAATGGAGCCACTAGAGCTATGGCGAAGCTAAAACTCAAATAGATTATTTTACTTTCATTTCGTGTTGTGCGGGAGGGCCATATGGTTAGTATTCCTGCCTGCCAAATCTATGAACGCAGGTTCGAATCCCGGCCGGGATGAGTTTGAAGTTTTGTCACAATCTGAATCGACATCGTGCAAGTAAGTTGAATTACAAATTAAGTTAATTGAAATTAATAATTAAGCCTTGACTGCAGAAAATCTGAAGGTATTTGGAACATAGTTTTCTTCAGATATTCTACATTTTCTTCCGAAGAAAACATGTTCCAAACACCTGCAGATTTTTTAAAGATTTTTTTGCAGTTTTTTTTAGCTGGCTAATCACTTCTTGAACAATATATATCAAGGTCAACATTTCTACAGCTGTAATAACCGCGTCGAATGAAGAATCCGATTGTAATGCATTTTTGGAAGAATACCCTAAGTTTTAACACTACAGCATACCCCCGAACTCGGAACCAAACGGCTCCCTGTCGGTTGGATGAGTATGTGTGAAACTTTATTGAAAAGTAAAAGCATAAAAAAAACATCATGAGATGTAAAAACAAAGAAAAGGGAATATAATTAAACATAAACAAAGAAGAATATGATGAAAAGTACATATAGGATTACAATCCGAGTATAATATAAAATATATACAAGAGGAGTTATCAGATGAGTGCAGTGAAAAGGTAGAATGTTTCCTTTAGTTACATTGTTTCATACAGTTGCAGCTCCATGATTCGGGGCTGTTAGTGTTTTCGATGCGAATATAATGAAGAATTGATAATGTATTACAACCGGTTATATTGATGATTATTATCGCATCCATCCTAAAAATTTTGAGACTGTTTTTTTCTGTCTTGTTATTTATACTTAGGGATCGTTGGAATTGTTACTCCAGGGTTTGGAGTGATGAGAAGGGTGAATTTCTCGAATGAATTACGTAAAATTTGGTGGTGGCTGGTTGCTGTTCTTAAGCTAGTGTGCTCTACTGCTCAGCTGGGTATTCAGCGAATTTCTGGTTCCGGGAGGTGAATCTTTGGAAGTATCTATTTCTAGGCTGGAGTATGTGACGGTGTTGTATTTTGACTTTTAATTAGGTCTTCGTTAGTCGCTAGGAAAGTGATTAAACGATCTATATTTCGTCTTGAGAGTTTGCTGGATAGGGCGCTCTTCAACCGATGGACTATGAATTGTGGTGATATGATAAAGTAAGTGGGCATCTCGTTGCGTAGTGTAGGGGATTTCCTATTCCCTCGCATTTCTCTTTATCAGTCTTTTTATTTTCGCGCACCCCCTACTGTCTTATACCCCCATCATATCAACCATCCGTCTATGCAAAGAAGTCTTTATCAATAATGTTAAAGGCTTAGGTAAGCTTAAGAGTCAAATGAGTCGAATTTATAACATTTGGAGGACATATTTTTGATTTGACATTTTATTCCATTTTTACAATAGTATTAGTTTACACTAAAACAAGTGAAATCAGTATTCTAATATTTTCGCATTAACTTATAAAGATAGCTAAAAATTACACTTTCGTTCTCTTTCATTTTTTTCTTATTTTGAGGGTAGGCTTGAGGACTTGCACAACTTTCCACTTTTATTTTTGACAGAAACTTGGGGAAAAAATTCAGTAACATTTTTAATCCCTTATGTTTTCTTTTGTCCGCCATTACTGACTTTGATTTCGCGTACCCCCAAGTGGTCCTCCGCGTACCCTCAAGGGTTCGCGCACCACAGGTTGGAAATCTTTGCCCTAAGACGCAGACTTACTACTGAAAAAAACGAATTCGTATGCTTATGTATTTCCCTATTCACCTCAAGCATAAAATAGGAAACGAATAAAATTTATATTCTTAGAATATCTAAGTAATCGATTGAGCAGCGATTAAGGAATTTTATGGCCGCCCTTTACTCCTTAGTTTTTCAGCATAAAAACCTTGTAAACATGCATTCTAAATTGCTGTATTATGTATTATTCTATCATCTAAGCCTCGTTAGCATCTAAAAGTTCTCCTTATGTAGATAGAAAGATTAATAAAAAATAAAAGTGTCTAGACTTTAAGGCAAAGTGGAAAAATCTGTACAATAGAATCTACGAGTTTTCCAAATAAGCTCAGGGTAACGTAAAAGTAAAATATTTGATAATAAATTGCACATGGAGGATATAATACTTTGCTTTGGTATTTATTTAATCTTTTTCCCAATAAAACCACTTGATTTCAAAGTATTTGAAAACTCAAATAAAGTATTTCTTAAATAAAAAGGTTGTTTTCTCGAATTATTTTACGAAAAATGAAATTATATAATATTTTGAGTCGGATATTGCAGTCGGGATGTTTTATGTGACTGCTGCTTATTTTATTAAATAGGGAGATATATATTTGAGTTTCCGTTCTCTTTATACCTGATGTTACCCTATTAGTTATCAATAATGTTAAAATATTTTACATAGAAAATGCTCTTTATAACACTAGAAGACTTTAAAGTCAAATATAATTGAACCAATTAAAACTATATACAGGGTGTATCAAAAAATTGAGCAGCCATTTATCTCCTTAAATATTGCTCCTAGACATATACTTCCAATTACAAAGTTTCACCAAATAAGGTGGGAATTTATATTAAAACACTTTGGTTTCTGTGGAGATTGCAAATAAAAAGTTAGAAAAAAATATCTTTTTATACAATTCCAATTGAATAAAAGTGTCAATGAGTAAAATGTTCCTCTCACTCTAGTCTATGTATAAACTAAGTTTCAGAGATATATTAACTTCTAGATTTATAAAGGCTTCTCAAAAATTTAAATGGAGATATTTATTATAGAGATACAAATTTATTCAACATAGAAAATATTTTTTATGAATATTTGCGAGATGAAAATATTTCTTTAGTAGTACATCATCCAATCGTCATGAGTTGAAAAAAAAATTGCTAAACAAGTATGCTATTACTCAGTTCTATTCAATAATTACAATTTTCGACATTATAAAGAAGAGAAGAAGAATTTGAGAAATTGAAAATTTAAGGCATCACAGGAAAGTAGCTAATACCATTCAAGAATATTAAATTGTAGGCCTCAGTGGTATACGTAGCATTAAGCTTTCCCTAAAAGCAATGGTGGCTCGCCCTTTAGGGTCGCAGTACCATCGAAAATTATTTTGAAAATTCGTATTTTAGTTATTCTTATTTCCTTACTTTTCCACTCTAGGAGTTCAATGATCAGGGAAAAAGAAAAAGTAATGAAAACGAGAAAAGAAGTTAGAAATAAATTAACAAGTAAAACAAACATAGGGTGAGGCTGCAAATCAAACAAATTTGCAAAGCACCAAAATTAACTAATTGCGCACAACTAAGTGATGTGATGGACGAGAGGTGTTAAACTGTGCTTACTGTGCTTGAACTTAGCCAGACCTTGATTTTCGTTTGAATTCTTGAATTCTTCTGTTCGGCGCTCGGCCAACTAATGCTCATTCTTTCTTTCTGTTTTTCCCCTCAATTTTGACAGAAGGTTCGTTTTACGAACTTGATTTGTTTTCCTTTGATATCTCTTTCAATCTCTGTTTTTAGGTTTCAGATTCACTTTCATTGTGCCTCAACGGAAACGTACTCTGTTAATACGTATTCGTTTTCTTTCATTAGAAGTCACTCACAGAAAAAAACGTACTACGGTAATTTTCTAAAATACAAATCAGATAATTACAATTATTAATTTGGTCTATTTGAAGGTAAAGCTAGATTTAAAAAAATGCATTTCACATGTATTCTATTCATATTGTTGTAGCATTACTTGTTTCTGAGCAGATGGAACCGACACTACTTTCGATAGTTGTGGAAGGTTTACAATTTGAGTTACTTCTGTAAATATTTCAATTAATGTAGTATTTGATCATTTTTTAAAATTTAATAAGAGTTAATAAATATATTATTATTTTTTGATTCTCCCTTTTACTAACTTATTGGAATATGTGTATTTTCCCTTAATCGCGCGTCGAATTACTCGACCAAACAGCAATTAGAGGTATGGCAATGTGGTGTAACTCAATAACTTTGCCTTATGTTATCTCTGTAAGTTTTGTAGATAGAGTCGTGAAACTTAGTTTATAGATAGATGAGTGTGAGCATTTGTCGATGAACATTTTATTCATTGATATTTTTACTTTATGGAGATATAGCTTCTCTAACGGTTTATTAACAGCCTCCACAGAATCCAGAGTGTTTTCAGACATATTTCTACCTTATTTGGTAAAACTTTGTAATTGGAAGTATATGTGTAAGAGCAATATTTAAAGAAATAAACGCTTGATCCACTTTTTGGTATACCCTGTGTATACTGTGGAACTATATATACAGATATATAATAATGGAATTGAATGAAAACTATATATATATATATATTATGGAACTGTATATACAGGTATATAACCATGTATATAATTTAAAAGCGATACGTAGAACGCTGTTTATACAATACTTGGTAAGTGAATTATTTCACTATTAAGTAACTGACATTCAAACTTTTAATAAATTAAGTTTCTTGGCCCTCAGGCATGCAAAACCCGTGAAAAGTATGGCAATAAATATTTACTAGGTAAAAAACGCACCTATCCTTAAAAATAACAATAATTAATATACAATATGTCCCTAAATTATTGTCTGGGATTCATTACGTCATACCTTTTGATTAAACAACATGACGTTCAATATTATATTATATATTCTTAAAATACAACTGAAAAAGGTTTTTTAATAACCCAAGCAAAATTTAGTGATTTCTACATGGACGCCTTTCGTGGCACATAACACATTGAGACTGAACTCAATTTCCTGCCAAGTGTCGATGGATCACATGCAATGAAAAGCTGCCAAGTGGAAATTACTTTAATTCGTGTCATTAAAAAAACCTTTTGAATTGTATCAATATTTATCGGCATGTTTTTAAATCAATAGTTATCAAGGGAAACCCGACAATAATTTATGGGCACTTTGTATGGTGTGGTTAAAATATAAATGTTCCTGCTCGAAGCGCTGAAATGAAAAACCCAATAACATAAATGACAAATAAGGGTTGATTAGTATTGTTTCACCGTTCTTACGTGGATGGAGCCCGTAAATCTGAACCGTGGTCAGATGACGAGGACGACACCTGAGCCTGCATCCTCCCCACCGAACGTCGGCACCACACCAGCAGGCAGGCCTAAATCTGGATTGTATGCATTTCAGAACATAGGAAAATGAAAGACGTGATACAGCTTTTTAAAACATAATTTTATTAGTTATACTAAAAGGAAGATTTTTTTTATTTAAATTATTTTCTACTTTTGAGCGATTTAATTTAGTGTGCTAGATTTGTATTCAGTTCAATCTGGGTTGTACTTTTCGTCTGGTGTATCCTTTTCTTTTACTTAATTCACTGACAAAGAGCCCCCTGTAGCCCCTATTCTGCTGCGAAAATGACTAGTTTCTGTATGCCTGATCTACCCTTAAATTTTGAAAACGATCTTTCTGAACACCCTGTATCATATCATAAAATATCTAATTGGAACATTCTAAGTTATTCAGCCAATAATTAAGCGCCATCAAGCAGGTCGTATCTTAAAACTATTTTCCCACCGCATAACTTTTATTGACGATCTAGAATATGGAATGAAATATTTCAAACATTTCCTTTCGTTGATTTTCATAAAACTCCATTTTCTATATTCATATCGATACGAACATATTAATAATTTTTATGCTGAAATGCCTTTTCTGAGATTGTTGTCTCAAGTATTTACAATAAATGGTTGTTTTATACTTAAGCTTACTGGCTGATAAGGCATGTTCATGTTTAATGACTTGAAGTATTTTTTATTTAATTTTTTGCATTTTTATGAACATAAACGAAAATTCGGTTCTAGTATAGAGACTTTTATTCTTCAAAACGCAACTTAAGAGATATACGTATTATAATGACCATTATTCAAACCTTGGAAAATCTTTTCTGCTTTATCCTTAAACTGTCAGAATAGAGTTTCTCTCCACAATGTGAAGCATGTTGAATTTCACACAGTTTGAGAGAAACTTTTTATATTTTTGCAGGAATAAGGATCTTATCGATATTCTTTGACGGGTTATCGTTTCAGTGCATTTAGAGCCAGAATTGCTTCTAAAATGCTGGATAACTTTAAGAAAAAATGTCTTGACTGCAAGTTTTAAACTGAAATATGATATGCAGCTAAACTTTCATCATTAAGTCGCCTTAATGATTTTGCTACTTTTACACTCAACTATCTTGAGTCTAATTGCTGTCCAGATGTTATGCTGCAGATGTTATACTGTCTGTTATTCTGCAATAAATATATGTTCGTTTTATAGTTTCTGGATAGTGTATTAGTTTCTTATGGTTTTTTCCCTTGCGACAGCATTTTTGTCTGATAAATTATTTTTTGTTCCTAACTTTTGAGGGTATAGAAAACAAAATAATAAAGAGAATCATTTATGATCAATTATAAACACATGCCAGTGTTGCACCCCAAGGACAGGTGGGCACACACCTTAAGTAAGAACAGCGCCACCGTGTGGAGTGAGCAGTGACAAGCCAGTCTCAGCTGGGAGACGAGCCAGTGAACGTGTACCCAAATTTTCCAAAATAAAACTTTGTTAATGTTTAATTGATAATTTAAATGTTAACCTCTCTGTGTGTTTATGTTATGTAAATGCCAAATGTTACTGTAATAAATATACTAGAATATGAACAAAATATAGCTAAAACTAAAAGAACACGAATAACAGAAAACATAAAAAAAACGCAATGCATCTGGTACACAGAAACGCAGCAGCTTCCAGGAATGCAATGACAATAATGAAAAATTAACTAACAGAATAAAAAATCCCATCATAGGACACAAAACGGTAATAGATACAAAAACCATAAATATTAATAAAAAGAAGAAGAATCAGGCAGAGAACGTTTTCAAAGGTCACTCCCCGCTGGGATTCTAAAATTCAGAATTATGATAATTTTCTGTAGAGGAACCGACTAAAAAAAGTCAAACACAAGGTTCCTCTGTGACCTGAATTATCCCGAAAATTGAAAGAAAAAAGAAAGAACTTTCCTCAAAATACTACAAATGCCTTTGTAACAAAAAAAAGCAGAAGAAAGAAAAGGCAGAAAACCTTACCTTCTACCTCGGGAACAATATCACTAACGTCAACGCTATTCTGAATTTTAGAATCCCAGCCGGGAATGACCGCTGAAAACTTTCTCCCCCTACCGGATTCTTCTTTCTTATTTTTTGTACCTATTAGCGTTTTGTTTTTTGTCCTATGATAGGATTTTTATTCTGTTAGTTAATTTTGCGTTATTGTAATAAATTTTATTATTTTAAAAGAGCTAGCTTCTGTCATAAGATTATAAATTTAAACAATTTATGATTAAAATTAAGTGCTTTACGTTAGGGTTATTTTCAATTATAATCCTTTTGAGTCGAGTAATGAAGAAATTGCATCTCATTTATTCCATACACTGTGCTGTCTACGTTATTATAGATTTATTAAAAAGAATAATGTTATACGAGCATCGTGGTACACATAAATAGTAATTCACTTCGTTGCAAAAATATTTTAAGGTCTTCGCAAATATTGCATATAAATAGGGATTAAAAATAGAACCGCCTTAAAAGCGTTATTTTTTCAGTAACACTGACAATTCTGGCATAAATATTAACAATTTTCATGATGCATAAGTTTATTTATAAGCTTTCATTTGGAGTTAAGATTCATTGCGTCAGAAATTTCGCTTTATGCCGCAAGGGACAAAAAGCTAATCGATTAGAACAATCTTTTAGTGTACTTTAATTGCTGTTCAAATCTGAAGCTCTTTCAGAGTGGTGAGTTACAACTAGAGGGAGAAAGAATTTGACTCATATTCAAATATCAGATATGATAGGTAGGTACAACTTTATTACTTTGTCAGTAGGATAGAAAATTCGTATTTAAATGCAATGCACTCAAACCTTGGCTTACGAAGGCTTGCAGCATGAACATTGCAGTAATCGATCAAGTTTTTCGAGCATAATGCATCTCGGGTAGAGCACCGTGTCTGAATTTAAGAACTTGCAAGGCTTAGAAAATCAACACGATAACCAGGTCAGTCAGACGATAACTGTCATTAAAATATATATTATAATCTTCAGTTGCGGTCAGAGCTTGATTGTTTTATAAATTTAGATTATATACTATTTACATATGTACTTCAAGATCGGGTAACAGAAAAAATGAAACACATTGCAGAATCATCAATATAGTATATATGTTACAGTTAAAGCGTGGAATCCATTATTTCATAGAATAACTAGTTATTTAATGAATTACCGAGTTAAATACCTATTTATTCTTTTAAAAAACAGAACTATACGCTTTAACGGTAATATATATATTTCTAAATTTCATTTTGGATAGATTTCGTATTACAGCATAGAATAGGCAATTTTTTGATGAGACAGAGGCCAGGCTGTTCTTAACCAGAATAGAGTGGTACTAAAAGATTTGGAAAACAAAAAAAAACTTGCAAGCAAAAACATTTCATTTCTTCAGCATCTCTCGTTTCACCTGAACTCTTTCACTACCACTGCAGTAAAATGTATATTTGATCTGACTAGCAGTATTTTATTTTTTTCGTAATGGACTGGATGGCTTCTATTGAACAGGGGTTACATTAACACTAACGCCATTGTACACCCCCGAGCTCGAAACACAAGGGGTTCCCTGTCAGTTGAATGGGTATATGTGGAAGGAAGTGCATACCGTGCTCCCGTAGGAAGACATGATTGACCTCACATCTGTCCTTGCTTCTGTTAAGTCGTTCTGACCCACATGCGATGTGTCCAAAGGCAACATATCACAGAGGCTTTCTTGGATGAGTGTAGTTGAACTCAAACTAGGAGTTGTGGTTACAAAGATGCGCACAAAATATTGCTGTAAAAGTTTAAATATGCAGTCTTTCGAGGTCCAGGAATGGATGAGGCATATTAACATTACATCATATGTGGAAAATAATTTAGGTTAAAGAACATTTCAGCTTTCAAAGAACTTTTAGAATCGAATTAAGTTTGTGAACCGAGGTTAACACAACCAACATTATCGTATATATGGAAAATAGTTAACAAATGTTTCGGCTTACGGATGATTGTTAGGAGCGAATGAAGTTCGTAAACCGTGGTTTCTCTGTAATGGAGTCAATTCACGTGTCATCACAGTTGCATGACAAACGCAGTTGCGATGCCATCTAATATGTAACCGTAAACCGTGCTACACTTGTCCTGCTATGCTTCCAGGAACCTTTGAATGACAGTCTCTGCAATAGCTCGAGTACTGAGGCTGGAGTTCTAGTAGCCATCACCGGCCACGGCCCGTTTTCTCCCGGAGGTACGTACTATCACTGGAGGGGTAACACAACCCCAGCATTATTGCACCCCAGGAGAAGTGAGACTCCGCTTGCTTATCTGGCGGCTTCTCACCCACGTACTCGTGGTGCCCCCGGGCGATCCATCAGATATGTAAATGCACATTATCTTACTCTGTGCTGTGACATTACGTAATTTTTCCTTCTTGATTCCAAAATTAAATTGTCACGCTGCATTTCACGAAATTTGCGAGAGCTTGAATTGGACCCATTTTCTCGAAATGAGCATTCACATATGTTTTTATGCGATTTCTTCATATTTCAATTAATATGTATTTTCATTGGTATTTCTCAAGCCTCTATAAGACCAAAGACTAAAAACGACCGACAAAAAGTAGTTCCACTGTGTTGCGGCACAAAGACATCAGTAAGTAAAAAAAGGATAACAAAAGTCTGCTAATAAGACTACTTGATGGAACGAAGTCTACGCCTTTTGTTCGATAAGGAAGAACATCTTTTAGTGCTGAGAATTGGATGGAGGAGAACTAAGAGATGTCATTATTTGGTTATACTTTCGGTCAGTCCGCCTTAGTTTTGTAGGTTCCTCTGTCTTCCATAGAACTCAAGAGAAAAAGCACTTAATAAAACAACGCTCAAAGCTCTTCTCGCGGGTCAGGAAATCTAATTCCTTTCGATAAGAACTAAAGGCAACAGCATTTGTCCCAAATAACGCAATCCCATTTCTATCTAATCATCTAGGCTATTATTAACAGTATTTGATTTTAACTTCTAGCCATATTTCCTAAAGTAAATAGAGATATCTATTGATCACAAAGTAGATGCTCAGATGTTGATAATATTCGCTTTCAAAATTAAAAACCGGATTTAGTGGTCTGTAGAGAATATCCAACATGTTCAAAAATTTGTTCGCAATCACTGATGATCGATGATAACATATTAAACTGTTGAAATATTTAGTTCCTCTTAAATAAACTGAGACTGAGTATCTGTAAAGCTTTTTAGATTGTTGTGGATAATTGTAAAATAGACAGATTTGATACTAATGGCATAATGTCATTACAAACTTGTCGTAGAAAACTTCATTCAAGAGGAATTCGTTACCTTTTTTGTGAAAATGTCCAATTTTTCATGACTTACGCTTCTTTTGTATTACAAGCAATTCCGATAGCTACATATTTGGCAGAGTTCATCTATGAATGGATAACGTTGCCTGCAGCAAATATGAATAGCCTGAAAGATTTCTTAGACATTTTTTCAAAATATTGAAATTTCATGGGAGACGTGTTTTCAAATATGATCCATCAAAATATTTTTCATTTAATTCGTGACACCCATAACCATAAAGATACACTCTACCCTATGTATTAGCACAGGGTATTTTACGATGTCTCTACGATGTTACTACGATATTCTGAATGCCGCAAAACATCGTAGAGATATCGTATAAATAGGGGAAGGTGGTGTTCCTTGGACATAAGTGTACCTTGAACCTATGCCGATTTTAGCAACATCTGTATAGATGTATAGAAAATTCTATATGTATTTTGTACACTTGCCACCAGAGGTCCCATTGAACTTGAACTTATTTTTCAAGGTGCTCATTTGAATGAATGAATCCTGAAAAGGGAAATTGACCCATCAAAAGTAATTTTTTTCCTGTTGAATTTTGTGTTAATAGTTCCTAAACATACATAAATTACTTTATAGTAAAATGCCTAACTTATAAAGCACAGTTTTAGCTATAATAACATGTGTTAGAAATTATGTTAAGCCTAACCTCAATTTAGCAGTCAGCCATTTTCCATGAAATGGCCAAGTGGTGTATCTTGGACCATGCCCAAGTGGTGTACCTTGGTGCATGACCACTACATGGTCTACCACTTATGTTGTGGAAAAATGTGATGTAATGTGGAAGTTACCACATCCCGTGTTGACTGGAGGATCTGAAAGGCAGCTTCGGAAATTAACATTTGGAATTGACTTGTCTAATTACAATGTTGGTTAAGCCTACTCATAGGAATGAAACTGTTGCTGTAATAATTTTATATTCGGTCTAATCTAAGACCTCATTAAGTAAAAGTTCTCATTAACATTTTTCTGTAGCTAAAATACCAATAAATGTTTATGTTCAAACTATTCGGTTAGATTTTTTAAATCTAGAAATAGCTGGTCCAAGGTACACTACCCATGGTGTACTTTGGTCCTATTTGCACTTTTTTTAAATTGTAAATAATGCACTGAAATACTTTTTTAAAAAATCTACAAAAAATATATGTTGTGTATAAAGGCCTAAAATACGAAAGAAAAATTGTTTTGTTACCTTTCTTTCAGTAATTATCCAATTAAAAATTAAAAAGTAAAAATAGGACCTAGGTACACCACCTTCCCCTACTGTAGAGCAACTTATTCTAATAGGGCTGCCTAAGCATCCGAATAACTGACCGCATCCCAGTCAACGCAGATATGAATACGGGTAATGTGGCCTATCGCAAAATAGCCAGAATTGGCCCATACACAGATAACTCCCTTAGGAGTTGCGTCCCATCGTCGGAGATTGAACCAATGCAACTACACTACCATTATTGCAGCACCAGAAGAAGCGAGAACCAGCTCAGGCAACCCATTTCTCAGGGGTGGGGAAACGTTTTTCACTGAAATGTTTCATTAAATTTCTTCAGTTTGGCAAATGCCAGCACGAGCAGAATCTTAAGTGCCATTGTTCTGTTATCATTATTATCTGGTTAATCCTGTTTTTCCTAGCCCCTTTAACACCGGGAATTTCGGAGGGAAGACGACATGAATTGGACTGTTCCAATCTGGGTGGTCATTTGCCTTACCATTCCACCCCTGCTATTCAAAGTGATAGCCTTCCCTTAAAGCGTAAGGAAATGGACTGTGGCAACCTCTAAGAAGGATAATTAGACCCCATAACGCGCTCATCGCCGAAGCGATCTCAGAACCTTACCTCCCCTCAGAAGACAACCGCCTCAGACAGGCTTTCGTTGATGTTAAGGCAAAATTTCTTGACCACCACGGACCACCTTGCTCGATGTGAGAGGGTTAAATTACAGACACACACAATCTTATATTATTTCAATGAAAATTGAAAATAGCTGGTTAGGTTGCATAACAAATTGAAGAAAGCCGCAGGTTCCTCATCCCTGCTATTTTTCATTCACCCCCCTTGAGACTCATGACACTCATAAGGTGGTGCCTCCCCCCCCATGGACTCATGGCACCTGTAAGGAAAGCAATGGAGCTGATTCATGCTCACCTGATACACGTGTCAAAAGCACTATACATTATGTTTAATTTTTGAATCCATTTCTCATCATGCAGTCGAAGAAATGGTAGATCATCACAGAACAGCGTACGACAACATGAAATTAGATGCTAGATGATATGCACAGTTACGTTTATGATTTCTCTCATAGGCTTTTGTGTTTTCAACCCCGTTTTGAACATGATTTTCCATTTCATGTCCATTCAACTAATGATACCTTATTGATTTTAACAGCAGTAGTTCCTTGTTTTAAAAACACATTTCTTTATAAAATGCAACTCTATATCTACTGAAATTCATATTCTTTCTGAAAAACTATATTCTTTTTGAACTTCTAATAATCAGACTCTATTTGAACACCTACACCATTAAAATGTACATTTTGTTTCATTCAACTCATTTTATAAACAATTTTTCATATGATATATTTCTCTGTTCTTTGATAAAATTCAGTTTTGCTTGGTACATATGATATTTTGTGCTCATCTGTTTCGAATCACAATGTGTTAACAGAATTCACACATTTTTGTTCATTTACCAAATAGTGAAGCATCTCTCAAATTTAAAATGTCCATTTATACTCTGAATATCTCAATGAAAATGTCCGATAGTTAAATATTAATTATTAACTTTATCAGGCTACATGTTAATCTTGTAATTACTTTTATAAATTTTAATTTAGAGTAACCAACACTCATAAGTTCTACATGTAGAATAAATAAACAAACCATATTCACCAACTTTTTATTGACGTCAAAATTTAATGTAACGAATAGTTTCCTAGAAACTAATTATTCTGAAGTGCATAAACGGTAGAAAACTCTTTCACGAGAATCCAATGAGTAACCACACAAATTCTCAATTATTCTTCTAAACATCATTCTTTAATACGTGAAGGGTAGAAAAGTCTTTTAAGGGAACTGAATGAGTTTCTACACAAATTTTCGATCATTCTTCTAATGCCAAAGTCTTTTGCATAAACAGGGAGTGTTTATCGCACGGATAGCGTTGTTCAGCTTTCCTTATTTTGAATTTTAAAAAGAACCAGCTCTCCCAAATCAACGTGTAACAACGAGAGAAGAATCGTTGCACCAAATTGGAGCAAAGATAAATCAACTGCAAGATGTTGTCGCACAGAATTTAACACAATGTATTGGGAGGTAGAGTGTTAAATTGCTTCAGCGATGAGATGAAAGTTTACTTAGGCTAGGAATAAGATTGACTGTCATGAGAAAATGTTCTTTTAAACAAGACAGCCAGCAAATTTTGTTTGTAAATTGACAGCTGCGTGTTGACTGTTTTATGACCATTTAAAATCAAGTTGTACTTTTGGTTCTTCTGTCTAAAATATATTTAATATTCAGTTCTATGCTTTAGAATTTATTCATTCATAATCGAACTTGATCTATTCCTCGACCGCCAAACATGTTATATTATTAAAGAACTTAATCTTCATACTTAAATATTTCTTTATGAAAGTTAACAAAATGAAAATAATGAAGAATAACCACAAAAGGAATAATAGTAAATGAATACAACAATAAAACAAAATGTATTTGAATGAAGAGGGTAAAATTTGTCTAGGTAAGTAATAAGATTAACTTCCAAGATAGAACAATCGTTTAACCTGACTCAACAAACATTGCAAAATGACAGCACTGTTTTATCTTTATTTGAAACTGCACTATACATTTTCTCTTTCTGTTATAAATAAATTCAGTGTTCATTCCTTTAAAAACCCAGCTCCTTATAAATCATCTGAATTACTCAGGAGTACTGATTGACGCAATTATTAATATTCTAATAATTCTGGGTAAACTACGTGTAACTGTGCAGCAGTTTATTATCATTACAATGGAATGCACTATTTTAAGATTTAGCCTAAACCAACAAACTTTGCAAACTGACATTTATTGTTTCATATTTATTCCAAATTGAACAACAAATTTTTCTCTTTCAGTTTTAAATACATTGAATGCTCATTATTTTAAAACACAACTCCTTATAAATCATCTGAATTACTCACGAGTACTGTTTGACATTGTTATTAACATTCTAACAATTCTGTGTAAACTACATGTTACTGTGTAGCAGTTTATTATCCTTACAATGGAGTGCATTATTTTAAATCTCGATTAATTTCAAGACATTGTTCTATTTTTAATACAGACTTGTATCACTTTTGAAGAGAAACCTACATCGAAGGGGCCTTTTAAAAGTGAGATGAATTGCTACACCTATTGTGTATATCTACTTTGAGAAACTAGTGTTTGCGCAGCGCTGTTACTCTTAGATGATCAATTTCAGCCCCTTTGTTTCAACATCAATAGAACATACAAACGAGACTTTAGTACACTGAATCGGAATTTTTTCTCGATTTTCTGTTTCAAAACTCTAAATTAATGGAAGTCTATTCATTAAATAAAGGTAGACGTAGCTCTTTGAAATTTATTAGCAAACAGTATTCTTTTAATTCATCAGTAAGGGATGTTGTTTCCTAGGATCTCATTTTCATATAGAGAATGGATATTAATTTTATCTGGGCTTGCTATTTCATTTTATCTGTAAATATATTTTTAAATTTAAGTCGAAAGCTAAGTTGTATTCATTTTCATAAATAATATGAAAAATGTGATATTCTTTCTCAGATATATTTACAATATTTAATGAAATTTAAAACTCGATAATGTTAAGGAGAATATTGCATAAGCTGATTTTATGAGTGAAATTTAAATCAGAATAGAGAATGTATTTCATTTTTAGTTGATCTTATGATTTATTTTTTGTCTTAAGCGTATTGGCAGGTCAAACGTAAATCGAAAGCCCTGATTTATTTATTTTAATAAATATCTTAAAATATATTTAATTAATTCTCAGGTACAGTAACAATGTAAAATGGAATCTTAGACTTGATCATGTGTAGGCGAATATTCTATTTATTGATTTTTGAATAAGTTTTTAATTAGAGAAACAAGTTAAAATCATACAGTTTCAGGAATAAATGCCGTATCATCTATTTTTGCTGTAAATGACATTAGGAGAAAAGGATTGGATTTAATTCTCATGTATAAGTGCGGAAATTAGATAATGTGAAGATTATCTAGGTAATCTGCAGATTAACTCGGCTAAAGTAAAAATAACATCTTCGCACGAAACAAAAAGTGCAGAAATATTATTTACTATCAGCTTCAGAGCAATTCCTTTATTTTACTTCCCTGTGTTTATTGGAAAGGTTCGCAAATTTGTTTCGTTAATATTGCATGATAAATTATCAGATAGTTTTTAATACATTGAAATAAATACTAATCTAATTAACTTGTTTTGCATTTATTTACAAAATTCAACTTCAAATGGCTGATATAACAGATTAATATTGTTGTGATTTTATAATTATTTTTTGAAATTAATGAAAATATATAATCGCCTAATTTTAAAAAATGTGAAATTGTCTAAAATATCGTAATCGTATAAATCTATAAATGAATGTTGTATTTTTATGAAGGCCAAAAAAATTGTTTTCTTTTAAAAACTTATCTACAGCTTTAATTTATAACAAAACATAGTTTTTGCTCAAACTGCGCGTTATCTAGAGCGAATAAATAAAAATTTCTTGCGAATGTAACATTAGAAGCAGTTCATGATTTTACAGCATAATATATTTAGCTCAAGTTATTTACCATTTAGAACGCATGAAAGAAAACTTTACTTTCACATAACTTTTGAAATATATTTAAACGGTATGCTTTCATATATTTTATTTTTATACCGTGCTCGCAATGGATTTCATTTTTAATCACTAATCATTGAATGAAGAATTTTCCCCAAAAAATTCTGATTTGTATATCTCCTCATCAAAAATCACACTCGGAGTTAATATTTGACTCCGTTCCGCCTAGAAGTTGTGATGAAATTCCACTCCAAAACTTCCTTATCCTGTTTATTGCTGCGTGAGAAAATTCAATTAACGCTAGTTTCATCCGTCCAACAGACGCGAAAAATGAAAATTACTGCATGAATTTCCGGCACGCTGAAATATTCAATTCATTCGTTTTCGCTTTCCAAACCAATTAATTTGTGTTAAAACCCCGTTATGGTTGCGGTGTAATCTATTTATTCCTTTGCAGTTATTGCTACGTTAAATAGCGAATGATGTATATAAAATTTCGAATGTGGCTTGAAGAGCTTTATGCGATCGTATTGCGTGCGCATCTATGAGATTTAAGCAAAATTATTACTAAGAAAAGATTTTCTAACTATAAATTAATTAATTTGTTTGAGAAACATAGTCTGAAAGTATTATCTGTTTATTCATCTGCAACTATTTCTATATTAGATAGCGAAGGAAGTATCAAAAATTACGATTTCGACTCACGTTATATTCAGGTTTTATTATATTCTATGGCATTTAAACAAATTTATTATAACGGAAAGATTTTCGATTTGTAATTTGTTTTGTTTTAGAAAATTAATCTAAAATAGAATCTGTTTCTTCTTTCGCAGTTTTTGCTACGTTGATATACTGAGAGAAGTTTAGAGGATTTCGAATATGATTTATGATGAATTCATGTTATATTAAGATGAGAATACTGCCTTACGCTCACATAAATACCTCCTATTTCCATGAGATTAGCTGCCTATAGATTATTATAAAGAATAATTAATTATAAAATGATTTTTAATTCGAAAAGTTATATTATAAAGAAAAAATTGTCGAATTATTTTGTTTGAAAGAATTGTGTGCAAATATTTTTTATGTCCTTGCAATTATTGCTATGTTAGATAGAGAATGATGTAAGAACAATTTCGATGAATTTAAGCAATATTATGACGCATTTACGAGATCTAGGCAATTTCACTATAACAAAAAGACCTACTTTCGAAATGAACTATTATTTTGATCGAGAAAAACAATTAAAGAATTTACCATATTATTGCTCTACAGTATACATACCTCAATATAAAGGGAGAATTATTTAACTTAAATGAAAATCTCATTCACGAAATAAAAATATTCTAATAGCTTTGAGGAAAACATCATATATGCGAAACATTTTTATTTATTATTATTCTAACGAAATCAAAATACCAAACCTAAAAAAATTAAACTTAATGAACCATTCTGTAAATTACTCACAGTATTTATTAGATAAACTAAGATTTATTTAGGTGGAGTAAATAAATCTGTGTTAATTTACCTATCAACAGAGGACTATTTAAATGCATTAAAAATTAAATTCAAAAGTGTTTTCACAAACCCACGCCAGCCTGTCCACCCGAAGGTTTAGAGCCTGCGAAGATTCAAAAATGTTTGCATCGAAGTGAATCATTATTTATACACAACAATATAATAGTGATTATAGCGTATTTATTTATACGCAAGGCCACAATGATGTCACCCACCAAAATATAGATCGAATTGAACGAGAAAAGAGGATTAATTGCAGATTTTTGCTTCTGTTCTAATTAGATTAAATCCCATTTTGTAGCTCCACGATGACTATTGTGAGATTCAATTCTCAAATTTTAGCCGTTGTCAAATAAATATGACACATAAACTGATACCCTCTCTCCAAACAGAGATGGGGAGAATTAATTGCAAACATATTTTAAAAATTGGCCATTGAATATGTTTGTAAAATACATCAATGCTTAACGGCGATCGCTGTGCTTAACAAATTCGAAACGAAGAAAAATGAAGGGGTTATCATATTATAGTTAATATGAAAAAGGCACTTGATTTTAATAAAAACTACATGGAAAAATGAAAAATACTTAGTTAATTGAAGTGTTCAATGTAGTAATGATATATCAAAAACTTAATTATATTTGCCCAAAATTCATAATTTTACTGCTTCATGATTTAGAAATGAGGTAAAGTAAACTGACTTGCAACTTTATAAAGTACCTAAAAAACTACACTGCATGACCCGCAATAAGGAAAAAAGTAATTTATCAACTGTTACAACATTTCCTTTTAAAATGTATATGGAAGGAAGTAATTCCTTAAAAAAGGTAAGAAACATATATCATTCTTAGAAAATTTTATCAAATCCGCCATTTATCTGTTCTGCGCTATTGACATTTACTCAATATCTGGAACGAGATTTACATATTTCATATTCTTTAGGTAAGGTAGGAATTGACAAAAAGTAGCCACATTTTTCACGGATGAAATAAAGAAAGTAAGCAATTTTTTTCTTAGGAACGAATTTTATGAAATGATAAGATATTAACTGTGTTAAATTTATCAAAGTTTAAATGTTAATATTGACAAATTTTTCAAAATGTGAAACTAACGTTAAATTTAGTAATTATTTTTGTAATTTTATAAAATTTAGTATCATATATTATATTTAGTTGACAATTTAGTAGTTTGATGAAAATAGCTGTTGATGTTAAATTTAGATAAATTGTGACGAAATTACACGCATAAGTGATGAATTTTTAACAGAAAAAACTAATCACATAACAATTTAATGGGACTTACAGATGAAATACTATTATATAAATTATTTTTAAATAATTGCTAAACCGAAATATTCGACAATGGTATATACAGGGTCAAGGAATAAGTTTCATTTCGGATCTAATTCTTTGTAAATTGATCTTAGATATACATTTCAAACTGCAGGAGGAATAGAGTATTTTTTATAAGAAACGCGAAATGTAAATTTTTATGCGTATATAATTTAAACATATTATTTAAAATTTTATAAATATTATTAAGAAATCAAATCCAACAGAAGCTCTGTAGGCGTTACCTCTTAGCCTGTTATCAGGGAATGCCACAAAACGATGATAACTAACATTATATAAGGGAGAGACGCCGAATTTCGACCTGTACCTAGATGGGACCGGTATCATAACTTCAATTCTGTTAAATATTTGGGGGTGGAATAGGAAAATTATGTTGTAACGATGTAAATAGGGTGTATTATACCATTTTTAGAAGAAAGAGCCACGTGGTTACAGTTAGAGAGCAAGTGTTTAGATTTAGGCATCAGCAATCGATTATTTTAACAGAAGACAAAAAGCACTTAAGCTGTTCTAAATTAAGTAGGAAAATATGATATTATTTCCTCAGATTGAAAATTTCTTTATCTACAATTTGCTATAAACATTTTATGAAAATAGTTTAAAATTATGGTTAGGGGAATTTTTTTGTTGTTGTTGTCCAACGGTTTCCTATATTAGATCACACAAAATAAGCCCAAATTTGACTATTTAAATCAATGGGATTATTATCTTAAACTTCAGGAAATAACTCAGAAAGCAGTTTATCACCACTAGTAATCTTCAAAAAATGGAATTGGGACAAATAAAAGCGAAAAAACAATAAATAGACACTAAAGCCATCAAATGTTGGATCAAAAATTATAAAAACTTAGGATACGTAATATTTGTATTATTTGTGAGGAAATAAAGGGAGGAGACGAAGTGATACAGTGCATAGAATGCCATATTTGGGTTCATAAATTGTTTGCTGGTGTGAATTTGAGAATCAAAAAATAGTTTTGCTTTAATTGTGCTTAAAGAAATAGGCGGTCAAATCTGGGCAACCGGTTTCCTTGATTGGACCGATGACATATTTTCTTTAAATCTGATTTTTTCTTATTTTAGAGTGCAATTCATAAAACTTTATTTACATTGTTTAGAAGATAAATTAACTAAAAAAAACATTCTACTACTTGTTTTTCGTTAAAATTATTTCTCTATCACTGAACATCAAAAAATGTTTAAGTGGTCTAAATTCAGCGATTCTCTCCTATTAATTCCTGTAAGTCAAGTAATTCATTCTTAACCTTTAGATTATGGCTAAACGAGATCTCAAATAATACTTTCATACGGGAATTTTGACACAGAAACAGGAAATTGCTCTTTTATTTGATTGCTGACAAGTCATTGATTGATACTGTACGTCGTCTTGACGATTGCTTGTAGGGTTACTATTTTGCACTTCTTAATTAGAAATTAATCTAGCCATCCCACTTGTGATGAAGGAAAGAGGGTTAACGCCAACAACACATGGAGGGACACATCAGATTAACTACGCGAGGGTAGCTAAATTCTAATGACTTGGTGGTATGAAAGTTACCAGCCCTTAAAATATTCAGTACCGCCAGTAAGAGAAATGTTAACCATGTAACTGATTATCTTAATTCGAGTTGCATCCATTATTCTACTTATGTGTTTTCTACTTCAGATCATGGCATTTTTTGCATTACCTGAAAAGAAGAAGACATGTTTTTCTTTTAGCCTGTCGGGAAGCATTTTTCTTTAAATTAAAGTTTTTTTTAGTGGTATAAACTTAAAAACCACATATTCCATTTAAACTTCCAGAGGGCGCGACCTCTATGCAAACATGATAGGTCACACGTATTTCCTAAATACGCTACTGTAAAATATCAATTTTTAAGAGGGTAATTATTAAAATTAGTCTGTAATTGGGTAGAGGTTAGTATGTAAAACTATTTTCAACAATTTTTATTTAAAAAGGAATGGAAACAATGTAAACATAAGGCACAAAAAATATATATAATGAACAAAGAATTAGCTAAATGACGTGAAAATAAAGTAAATGAAATTGCCAATATTTCAACTGAGATATTTCTTTTGTAAGATAAAGCTGTAAAAACAACATCGAAGTAAAAAACATTTGAAATTTAGATACAAAAAGCAAGGAGTCAGTTTCATAATCATTTCATTGTAACAGCCATGCTTATGTATGAAATATAAATAGCAGATTCGCATATTCCTATTAACGCCTCGAAAGATGAATAACAGGTCGACGAAAGGACCTAGAAGAATAACCAAGGTCATGCTTTCAAAGCACTCTCTGCTAAACAGGTATAAAATGAAATTTTTCTCTAGTGTATCTCTCACATACGCGCACCCGCTGGAAGGTTAAAGTTAGATGCATTGTACACTAGATCCACAACCATAGCAGTTCATCTGTGAAATCAGGTCTCAACCTGTGATCCTATAGTTAAGACCACGAGAAAAGTAGAAACTAATCTGATTTCCCAAAATGTCAGCCAAATTCAGTTTAATTTAGTTAAACTAATCCCCCACCTTGGAAGCTCTCGAGGGCTATTTTGGTACGGACGTCGTTGTTTTGAATCGTTGTCTGATGACGAGGGTGGCACTTGAGCGGGCATTCGAATTTCCACACCACACCAATGGGAGGACATTTGATTCTCGACGTTTTGATCCAGACGGCCCACAGTGGAGTATTTGTACCAAAATCCTGGCCAAAAGTCCAAAATTTGAAATGTACTCAACAATTGTAAAAATAGTATTTTATAATAGCTGACTAATTGGTGCGTCGATCGACGTTCATTTCAGGAACATGAGTCATATCCTTTAGCTCCTAGCCTCAGTTGAAAAACAAATTTCTTCAGTAGTGAACGTAGTTTTTATCACATTTCAGCTTTACTGTAACTGAGGGTTTAAAGTTAAATAATTTTTATATGTTAAATAAAGGTAAGACCTTTGTTTAAAATTATATATTCATTCGAATATATTTATTTTTCACATAATAAAAAATTTCAAAAGTTGAAAAAAGTTAATTTTTATGCCTTTTTAGCTCTAATTTATACATTGTGAAAGCTTTTTAAAGGTGTGCCGGGCTTTGCCGGGCCTATTTTAAAGTATAGACATAATATTCATAATATTAAGGGCCAATTTCAAAGATAAAATCTTGCGCATATTTGAGCCATTTTTTTATATAATTTTTTTTATAAAATAACTTTTTTTTTATTTCCATGACTTTATTATGATATTTTTTGACATAAAGTGAGTTTACTACTTCTTAGGGTCCATCTCCGATGTTGGCGGGTTGTAACCCTGTTATGGGGAAATTGTCGGCGTATGACAGGGAAGTTCGTCCAGAGTGCCAGTGTTAATTGTCGTGGAGGCCAGTTCTGCAGTGCACTCCGCATACCTAACCTGGTCGGTGTACCGTTTATGACTACCGTGCTGTTAAATTACTAGACCAAACTGCGTGCACTTTAAACATGAAATATCAGATATTAGAAACGAAGAAATTCAGTACATTACAGAAGTACCAACTGAAAGTAGAGAGTGAAAGATTAAATACTCTGTGATACTGACAATGGGCGATGGAAGAGCCTGCAATACTGCAACAGGGACAACATCTACAATTAAGTGCTACATTTGTGGGTTTTCATCATAAGACTTTAATAAATTACATTAGAGATTTCTAGAAAATCAAGTTGCTTCGAAATTTTGTCTGTCAACTTCGCATACACGCATAGAATTCTTTAAGTCAGAACTTCACTTATCATACAGAATGCCAAAGCATAAGTGACAGGCGAGAATGAAGAAGAGAAAAGAATTGTAGGAGGCATTAAAAAGAACATCCTAAGAAAGTTCAGAGGGGAACTGGGACTGCTTCTTGACAATCCGAAGCAATGCTTTCGAACATCAAATGATGAGATTTTTTCAGATCTAGAATTCTTCTTAGATTGCTTCACGAATCACTGTAGTAAATGTAGAATTGATTAAACGACTGATATTGATATTGGAAGCTGTAATAAATGAGTATCACATTGATGAAAAAAGTTCTAAGTATATGCTGATGAAACAAGATCTGCATGGACCTATGACTTCAACAATGCACAAAGTTTTAATAATTAGGGTCGCTGTAATTCAGCAAGTGGAGAAATACATATTAGCCAGCTTTCACGAGAAGCTACCAAGGCCAGAAACAAATACTTTAGGTTGTACTGTTCGAATTACTCCAGAAAGTTCAATAGAGAAGTTTTCAACATAGATGTTCTGAATATGTTTCTTTTCAGCAGTGATTCATTTATGATCTGGGCTTGACAAAGACCAAGTGAGATGCTTTGTATTAGCGAAACACTACAACTTCTTCAAGAAACGTCTGAGGGCGGTCCTTCTAATAAACATCAAAATGAGAATGATGTAAACGCAGAACAGGGCTCTAAGGAATAACATTAAAACCGTTATTTTATCCTAGGAACTGGAAAACATGTATGCATATATATATATATTGCAATGCCTCAAATTTGGCAAACTCTAAATTTGAATATGCATTATATATAAAAAATATATTTATATCAATAACTAAAATGTGTTATAGATAATATAACATCAACCTATTTAATAAAAATTACAAAAAAGTAAAACAAATCTGTCAACATTTACTTTCCTCTTATAAACAGTAAAGCGTTAAGTAAACTTTGTATTTTATATTTATTTAAAAAAACATTCTTTTCTTTGTTTATGAGTTTATTTAAGTGTATTTATTAATATAATATAAATCAAAAGTCAACAGCAATGATCTTAACTTTTAAAAGAATGAACAGTATTTTTGGCCAGGATTTTGCGGCAAATACTCCACTGTGCGATCCCCATAATGGGCGAATCTGCCTGGAATCAGTCTAGGGTTAAAAATGTAGCTTGGATAGCTCGAATTGTTTTTAGAAACTTTACTTCCTTGCAGGGCAGGAAGATGAAGGAATGAAGACATATCACTACGAAATGAACAAGTGCAGGGAAAATATATTACTAAAACAAATTGGAAGAATTCAATTTTAGGCAATAAGACTTTAAGGACTTCAGCTCCAAGTTATTCAATTGATTACTGCTTTAAAGAAGATGGCCTAAGTACAGCTTTGAATCGTCTTTTATTCATTTTCTTTTCATGTAAAGATGTAGCCTGAGTTCCTGAAACTGTTCTGAAAAATCCCACTGTCATACAGGGCAGGAAGACGAAGAAATGAAGACATATCAGAAAAAGTGAAGAGAGAAATGTGCTTTCAAATCTCCACACAGGTACACTTTAAATCCGATTTCCTTTTCGCGAAGGATTTTCCTTTTTCTGTTTTCATCGTAACTCAAAAGAATAAAAAGAAAAGCATTGTTCGAAAAAAGATGTTTAATCTGTGCAAACAGACTGAACATTCTTTTCCGCCTTCATCCATGTACTTGATGTTTCACGAGGTTCTTTTACTGGTTAAGATGTTTGGACGAAAACTCGTAAATGGACACTTTTTATGTAGAAGAATATAATGCAAGGGATTAAGTTGGATAATCCAATGCATTGTCGAGAACATTGAATCGGAAAAGTAATGCAGTTTATCTTATGGACGATAGTTTTAACTCAAACAGAGAAGAGAACAAATGTAAAACTTATTTTCCTGTCCCTTAAAATGAGTTTTTTAGAAACACTGGAAATAAACAGAAGCAAAGCACAATTAAGAATTATTGTTATTAAACTATTAACCATAAAAATAATTAAACTCATTAATATCAATTTTATCAAGTTGCTTTAAATTATTATTCGGCAAAGAAGTAATAAAATTTCTCTTATAAATGATAGTTTTAACCCACACATAGATTATAACAAATTTAATACGAATATTCAATTATGAAAAATGAGTTTCTTAAAAGTAAAAGAAATGCACTTAAGTACACGAAGAATTAAGCTAATTAGTGCCATTTATTGATTCGTTTTAATTGATAAAAATTTAAATTCATTCAGCTAATGCTTTACCTTATCTATCACTTCCACAAATATGAGTTAAGCGACGACTTTCAATAGAATATTACTATTTAGAATAAATTCACAAAATAAAGATGACACATCTTAATGTAGAAGCGAATTACGTAAGTTTCTATTGCTAACAGATAGTAAATAAGTTCGCTTTATTTAATTTCATTTTGCCTGAAACTTTTTGTTAGCTTTAGATTTACCTGTACAACTTGCTTATTTAATGCCATCCGTTCTTATTGCATGGGCTCTCACTGACATGAAAATGTTATATCATTCAATTAGAAAGGATAGCGTTTATATAAAATATTAGTATTTATCAAATTAAGAACTGATTTATAAACAAATTTGACTGTTATAGTTTACTGAACTCATCAAAACCTATTTACATGAAATGTTTAAGATGTATATAAAGTCCATCAGATATTTCAAGCATTTTAAAGTTATCTTCATGTTTAATACTTCTACACATGAAAGTCATAGTTCCTGTGCCCTAGTAGAGTTTTGGCTTCTGTTTTTCAGGATTATCTGTTCAAGACCCGATCTCAACGAAGCTCTGTTGTGTATCAAGGCTTCGCAGAAGTTCAATCTAACGCTGTGGGTGAATCACCCTCCACAACTTATGGTGCGCCGACTTGAAGATGTGTCAGCTCGAGTGGCATTCTCTTCATACCATTCATCATAGTTGAAATGAGTG